>JAGEOH010000718.1:22500-31000 GCA_032207245.1 Pardosa pseudoannulata | reverse complement strand
GCATTGTAAGTCTGTTGAATGGAACGCCGCTGTGAAAAGAGTGTAAATAATTACAGTGCACCTTGTCGCCCATTAGCGGTAGCAAAAAAGGCCATTAAGTTGTTTAAGTCAGTGGAACTGAAAACTGCCTTTCGGCCACATCTGGAAACAGAACAGCTGATCCGAGGCTTGGGAGTAACCGCAAGATTACGTCACCCTGGTTCTGGAAGTTTCCCGAAGATCCGAGCAATGGGAGCGAGTGCCGCTATAAAAGGGAGGACAGTACTAGAAAGAGAGGCTTTTTTTATTTCTTCTCGAGGCTTTTTTTTTAGAGACCGACAGCGTCTCTGTTGCAAGGAAGTCGACCTTCGACTTGGGAATTCCTTTCCCGTTATCTGCTAATTTAAGTTAACTTCTTGCATCGAAGTAGGCAGCCGAGAGTGACTTTGCTCTCGAATTTGCATCGTCTTGAATCCTGAGATTTTCTTCACGAATCCCAGCGTGATACGCACTCAGAACTTTCGAACCTTGCTGTGAAAGCCAACTGTGCTAATCGTCAGTCGGAGTGAGCGTGTCAGCATTATTCCCGGTACTAATTAGTGAACAACACCTGTGATTGGAAGCCCTAGCCATACTGTTCCGGTATCCCACGCATCCTTTGTGTGTGAATATCATCTCTGTACGAGATCCCCGAATGTTATCATCCTACTGAATTTGTACTTATCTGTACATAATTTATTCGATTGAATGAAATATTTAATCCAGATTACCTAGGTTTCTAGCTGTTTCATGGACGGCCTCGCCTACTTTATTCCCAGTACGTTACAATATCTACCAAATGTCTTTCGCCTGATATGTTTTTTTGAAACAATGATTCATTTCGAATGATTCTTTACAAATGATCGATGTCTATGTATTCCTGAATATTTTTTCTTTGCGTTTGGTCTTAAATACATATTAATCTTTTTTTTAATTTTTCATGGATATTTATTTAAAATTTACTAATTAATTCATAACATTTTTTTACCAAAAATTATTATACCTCTTATTTAGAATTTAATAAAAGAATTTTTCTCTCTGAACTTGCAAAAGTATTAACGGCCAAATAAAAATAATAACTAATATGTGAATAAATTTATGATAATTTTTTCAAGTTTCTATATTCTCTTTCATTTTAAATGTGTACGATTTTTTTCCTTAAAATTTACTTGATTCTCAATTTGTCAGTATTTATCTGAACTATAAACAAGAGTGTATTAATTAACAAACCGCATATAGTTTGTTACAGTAAATTACGATTTTATACCATACGAAATAAATTGGTAAATATGTAAAATACCTAAAATGAAACAAATATACAGGGCTTTTGGAACCCATTTGGAAGCTGAATGCTTTCGGAATAAAGTGTCCTCAAAAGTTTATTTTATGTAATGAGTTTGTTTCAACTATAAATTTCTTGAATATAATGAAAAAATGGAAAGAAAATGAGTACCTTGGAATGAAAATAATATTTATTAAATGATACTCAGTAAACAATACTCAATCTATCTAGAAAGTCGGATATTGTATATGTAGGTGAAGCTCTGGAATTCTACAGGCAGTAAGATATAGGATATAAGTCAGTAGAGTTTTTGCTTTCATCGACATGTTTCTTTAAGATTAAATGAGTATTCTTAGTTTATACTCATGTACTACCATGTTGAAATTGAAGTTAGAAGAAAACAGTACAGTTCATTTTTTAACATATATTCATTTAATTTTTGTTATTTTATTTTGATCAATTCACTTTTATTTAAACGAAAAAATGTTTCAATACAATAATTTGCTTTACAATTATATGACGAAAAATAAGAATTGATATATTGTTAAAGCAGAGGTACGTTAGTTGGCATAGTCAAAGACCTCATTACTGGATGATTGAAATATTAGTGTTCGAACCGGAGAAAGATGTACCGAATTTATTAATACCTTCTGAAGAATATAATATAAGATCGGGCTCTCAATATTCTCCAAGTTCTCCAATAATACTTCTGGAGTTGGAGCCAAAACTGTTGTCTTCTGATTTGTCAATTTTACTAAATTAGAAGATTCCACTTTTTGTTGTCCTTTATGAGTAAAATTGGCTGCTTAACTTTTGACACCATAATAAAGTGACTAACATATTTCCGTGGAATTGGAAGTGGTGGATACAATAAAACAATTACCCCACATTGGCAAGGATATTTCATTAGTTATAAAGTAGGAACAAATGATGCTTCATAAACATTTATCTTAAATTGTTATAGAGTGTAAGAAAGAACAAGAAAAATAGTACATGAATATTTCAAAAAGTACTTCTAATGCATCTGATATTATTTTCAGTAAAACCTAATTCCTTTTCTGATTGGGCTCCTTTACATGCCAAGTTATAACCAGTTCCTAAGAAATTAAAAAAAGCGTATTAGGTTCGAAATATACTCCATCTGTATTTAGCTAAAACTTCAACACAATGCTAGAATAGTTCGATGAAATGGAATCGGTCTAAAAACTTTCAGAACAGACTATCATAGATGGTTCTGTTCTGGGTGTGCCAAATTGAGAATACACGGAAGGAATTACATAGATAGATTTGTCTGTTTTATGATTAAGAAAGCACAAAAGATCCCGTCTCATTGAATACGTTAACTACGTTTCAGAAAATATAATAAAAATATCACGCTTATAGGCACTTTTCTAATATTATATATTTTTCTACAGTCACATTTAATTGAATTGTGGAAAATATTCAGTTGTACAAAATCTTTTCTCTTTCATTTTAAATTTATTTCATTTTCAAGAGTCATTATTGAAATAAAACTTTAAAACTTTTCTGTAAAACGATTAAGTGTGAAACAATTTTCAAACATTTCTAGAAAATATTATTTTTCAATTCGTGTAACAACAAAAAAATATTTCTCTTTACACATTTTCCAACGTTACTTTTCAAAAAGGAAAATGGTCATTACATAAAGTAAGAATAAAAATCGCTGCTTTAATCATTAGCAACAACTTTCAAATGTTCCTCAAATTATGAAAATATATTTTATGTTATACTTTCAGTAAAACCTTAAATACATGCAATTAAGAAAACTCTTTCCACTGTAAAAATATTTTTACTATAAATAAATAAATGGATGTTGGTTGGAAATTTTTATATTAAATGTCATTATAATAGATTATAATAAACATTTTTTCATCGAGAAAATTATTTGAAATAAATAAAGTATTTGGAATTTTAAAGAGTCTAGCTGTCTTTAAAAATATATCATAGCATGTTGAACATATATTTAAATATTTATGCAAAGTTATATATATATATATATATATATATATATATATATATATATATGTGTGTGTGTGTATATGTATGTTCAAAATTCATGTATATTTTAATTTAATTTGGAAATACATAAAAACTTATATAACAAAACGAAGCTAGTAAATTTTAATACGTTTTAAATTATTTACAACAAATTTTGGAAAATTCAGAACATAAAGATTAAAAAGTGCTATACTGAATTTACATTAATAGAAGATTTTACTTCTTTGTAAATGAAATAATTACCTCCCAACATTTATTACATTTACTTCTCTTTTATTATATTTGGAATAGTCGAATATTTAAAAAACATTTTGTGTTCATTTTAATTATTTTTAACTCCGATGAGTATTTCAAAATTCAATTTTAAAAAAATCAAATTTAACCAAACTTATGTTATATATGACTTCTGTAAATCGCGTCTACTTCTCTTTCATAAAACATAATTTCCCCCAGATAGTTTTAAAAAGCTTAAATAAATTAGACTTAATTTAAATTTTTTAACACAATCTTTGTAGTAACATTCTTAATTTAAGTTTTTTTTAACAAGTTTAGAAGAGGATATTATAAGGATAATATAGCAACCTACTTCAATGGATAGAAATTTCGGTAAAACTTTAGTAGTAGAAATGCGTTAAAAAATGTAATTTATTTTCGTATTGCCTGATGATATCTATAAGATTAAAAATACAGCAAAATTTGTCTAGACATTTCAATACTAAAGAAAATAAACAATTCGAACTTCCTTCTTAACAAGTCAATTAATAATTATATTTATATATATATATATATATATATATATATATTTATATATATATATATTATATATATATATATATATATATATATATATATATATATATATATATATATATATATATATATATATATATATATAATATATATATATATATATATATATATATATATATATATATATTTATATATATGTATATATATATATATATATATATATATGTATATGTATATATATATGTATATATATATATATATGTATATATATATATATATATATATATATGTATATGTATATATATATATTTATATATGTATATATATATATATATATATATATATATATATATATATATATATATATATATATATATATATATATATATATATATATATATATATATATATATATATATATATATATGTGTGTGTGTGTGTGTGTGTGTGTGTGTGTGTGTGTGCAGTATTAAAATACCTTATTTACATATTTTAATATTAATTAATAACTTTGTTCATAAATTAAGTTATTGGGTTTTTCGCGGAAATTCTGATTTTTCCCTCCAGACATGCTATAGGCTGAATCCAGCCTATGTCAGCACTGGATTACTCGTATTCTTTTTACCTCAGAAATCCCTACTTAAAAAGTGTGTGTCCACGATGTTCTCAAAGTTTTTGCTTGTTGTATTTGTTGATGAATCATCACCAGAATGTGTTCTTTTTTGATGAATTTAGCTGATTTTACATATATATATATATATATATATATATATATATATATATATATATATATATATATATATATATATATATATATATATATATATATATATATATATATATATATATTATGTATATATATATATTTCATTATTTATGTGTGTGTGTTTGTATGTCTGTATTTGATATAAGTGAAATTGAGGAGCAAAAAATTTGACTAGCAAAATTTATAACTGATATAAGAAGACATATATTTTCGTTTTATATCAGTAATAAATTTTATGTACAGTGTGAGATAGACTTTAGTTAGTTTGCAGTATACTCCATTTCCAGACGGCTTTGTACCTATTATTTTTTCCCAATCAGATCACCTCGTGCAGTTTAGTTTCTCAAAGCTGAATTTTCTTATGTCTTCTTTAATGTCTACTGATATTAGATTCGTGTATATGGACATTGACCCTAAATTTACCAAATTTTCTTTCTGTATAGCACAGTAACAGTTTACTACTAAATGGTTTTTAGGTTGGGATACATTAACCCCTTGTATGGGACTCTCGAACTCAGTTCAGGTAACTCAATACCACCGACTTCGGATTGCCTGACCTCAGTTCGGACTAGAGAAAAAACGTATTTGATTTCTGTTAATTAAAACATTGGTTCTTCCAATGCATAATATTTAATTTCTTCTTTCCCCAACATATACAGATACTTTCCAGCTAAAATGTCGGCAGTTTCGCACCATTTATCGGGTAATTTGTATATTTCTTTACAAAGCAAACTGATTTATAAAAGTAACTGTCTTTTCTCAAATTTATTAAAAATTATCTGTAAAGTAAAATAGAGAAAGGAAATGTTTGGATTTGATAGTGATATCCATTTGAGTGAAAAATATTATTATTCTATTATTTTCTATTATTTTTACATTTTCAAAAATACCACATCACAAATAAATTTCGCTTTAAATCAGTTTTTGTAATCAGTCAAATATTTTCTTTACAGCAACAATATATAAAAGATAATTTACTAGTAAATATTCTATTCAATACAAGTAAATGACGCTAAGCATATTTAATATTATTGTGTGTCTATACTTGACTTTAATAATTGCTATTTTAAAATACAAAATATATTTGATGAATAATAAAATTTAAATTTTCTGTATTGGAATACATCATTATCTTTCTTCCTTACTGATATAAGAATTTAAAATAATGAACATTCATTTGAATGTAACAAAATTGCAATTGTATATTGCAACATTAAAGTTAATGTTTTTATTACGTTACAAATTTGCAATCGATAGCCATTCATTTGAGAAGTTTCATTTACAATAAACGGTAATATAAGTGTTTAAAATAATACAAAACGTACGCACTCATGTAAAACTGCTGAGCGCGTTCGCTGAAATGTTAATTTCCTAGTCCTGAGCAAATTAAAAAAATTTCATAAAAATATAACAAATGCTTACTGATAATATCTAGTAATTATATGCTATATATCTTATCATCTCATTCGGGCTTTTCTCTCAGCGCACTCTTGTAACTTAACCAGAGAGACGATTTAATAATTCCCTAAATTCCCTCTTCATGCTTAAAATGTCCAAAATAAGGCGACAGGAAGCACTTAGAATTAATACTCGTTCTTAATAACACGGTCGGCTTCAAGTACTACGTAGGAGATGAGATGATACGTTTCAGGGATTCGAAATTAACACTCGGCATTATGTAACAGGCTTTAGATCACGGGCATGTCATTTCACGTACTAATTAGGACGGTTTACAGAGGAAGATTTAAGCCCAAGAGAAGCGAATTAATTGGTGTTTGAACGAGAACAGAAAAAATGTTTACATCTGTCTTATATAAATGAAGGACATGTTAATTGCCGAAATGAGATTTTTAAGAGGAATTACGAGCATCTAACTTCAAAGTATCTCTAGGTTAAATACATAAATTGCGAGTATCCTAAAATTACTATTCAATACGTAGTAGCACTGATTAGTAGAAATTGGGAAAATTAAGTATTAGGCTTCGCCTGCAAGGATATTTCTTTTAGTAATTTTGAATTTGATGATCTGTATGAAACCGAGAGGACCCGAGCTGGGCCTTTGAGTTCCCAGCGTTATAAAAGTATTCCCACAAAACGACCGAATAGAAATAAAATTCCTAAATTTTCAATAGATGTTATATGGGTCTTCTAGACCCCATAATATGTATTTCAGCAACAGCCTCTGAATATTTTTTCAGAAGGAGATATTTTTTATTTATTCTAACTTCAAACACCCATTTCATGCTCACTGCACTGGCTTCACTACTGCACATGTTGCTCTGGGCCTCTGAGGCTCAGCAAGAAGTGTTATCGTGGGTTAAGTATACAAATAATTAGTTATGTTGTTTGTTTCAGGGATTTGGTACTTTTGCTACACACAGATTCTATGATAATACTACCATATTGGATTAGTTTGTTGAAGAAAACTCCGTATGATTGGCACTAATCCAGTTTTATGGTAACAATCTGAAATGATCAACATACTGACAAAATACGATGCTGTGGTTGGTTTTTATAATTATCGACAGGCGATAGCAGTATTTAATGCTATTAAACAAAGTTTGAACCCTAAAACCATCGCGCATTTCAAGAACGATAGCGGTGACTTATTTTTTCGGTATGCCACCGATAAATCGATCACATTTGTAAGGAAAAAAAGATACAATTGAAGTTATCACAATGATTTTATATCATATACAATACCCACTGTTCACTTCAAACATACGAATTTCCATTCAGATTCTCTTTTTTTTTCAAACTGTGAATCAGGAGAGATAAACTACTTGGACCACTGTAGAAAACCAATTTCTAAAATAAAAGTAATAAAATGCTTAAATAATTGACTTGTATCTTCATTATAAATATGTTAAATTTTCAAGCTTGGTTAGAAAGATTCTTCTTTCTATAATTTTAAAAATTTTTGAGGCATGTAACTTAATTCGATTGCAAGGAAACTCCCAGATTAATAAGAATTAGTCTTGGGAGAGAAAAATAAATTTATAATAAATAAGGAAATTTATATAATAAATTTATATAAAAAGGAATAAATAAATTTAGAAAGAAATAAATTTATATAAAAAGGAATATATTTTAAATGTATAATTTTGTACGTCATATTACAAAATAAAAATATTTACATCAGTAAATATTTCACTTAACAGGCAAGATTAACATTTACTGCATCTTTGGTGTTGATTATATTCAATTAATCTGTCAGATTTGATATCTTTAGCAGAAAATTTGCTGGGTGAATTTAAAATAACTATTTGTATCAAAAACTAGAATACTTTACTGTTGTTTAGGATGAAACTAAATGTTAGAGTATCGATTATCGATTTTATAACAAAACTGGCATATAGCCCATCATATGACGGAATTATTAAAATTTTTAATTTTTCAGAATTGTAAAGTATCCTATAAGGCAGGTAAAAAAATGGTTTGTTATTTGGCTGAGAGTTATCTTTTATCTTTAATTTTTTATCTTCAAACTCCTCTAAAGTCTCCCAATTATATAAATGCAGTTCAGAATCAAATTGAATTCATTTAGACAAACAATGTGGTTATGCATAAAAAATAAAACACACAAACGAACAAATTTCTAAATTTTCAAAGATATATAACTTAAACTCTAGATATTTATTAGTCTGTGAAATGGACTCATAGAT
>JAGEOH010000718.1:2500-17500 GCA_032207245.1 Pardosa pseudoannulata | reverse complement strand
GTCGTTTGTTTGAACAACAATCTTTTCAGGTCTTGGGTGCTTTTTGGTTGAATGACAAGGGTTGCAATAGACCTCTCCTGAGTGTCCCAGGCATGGTACGTAGAACTAAAGTCTCTAGATCTGTTTGGCCAATCCAGCCGGCAAATACACTAACTAAATAGAATTTTATAGAACAGAAGAGCATTTACTGAATGAGGGTTATCATCTATTGAAATTAACTCAGGGACAAACTTCACCACTGAAATAACGAGCGTTGGACTCAAAGAATTCAACTCTATATATCAAAATATTCACAGTTCATCCTAAAAAGGACATGGAGGGTGTTGCATCCAAAATAATGTCTGCCTAGGCCGTTTAACCTCCGGCCGCATAATGGTTGATTTCCCGGACATTGGAGGACAGGTAGTGCATTCTTGGCTTCCTCGATATGAACATATGGAGAGAACCGGTAGGCGGAACCTGGACTCTGGTTTTACATAAATCTGGTAAATTCAGTGAGCTGTTATAACGAAAGTAATACGTTTTTGGGGCACACGCACTTATCAATCATGTTCCTCTTCTAGCTTCATCCACACACTCACGTACGCCAACTTACTCAAACTATAAAATTTACATTTTTGTCTTAAAACAGTGGTTTAAAATTTCATTTTGTTTTTTCATTAAATTCAACAAATTATGAAAATTTACTTAATTATGAACATCAGTGTATCTAAAGTACATTTCGTGCCATCTGAATCTGTCTTTAACTGATATCTTCTGTTTACAATTGACTATATGAATAAGTCTTAAAATATCCATCCATTTTCATTTTGTTTACAGGAATAATTTCTGACATGAAATTCAGATTCCCAGTCTAAATTTGATGTAGCTAAAGCACTTGGGCTTTGTATAAGTACTAAATATATCAATACATTCTCACATTCAAATGCCATGCATATTTTTAAACTGTCCCTATTTCCAGATGATAGTTGAAAATTAAATCCGATGGAGGAGTAAAGCATTAATATATGTGTAACTATGTACTTTCCCACTATGGTCAGCACGTGCATACACAGCTGTTGGTTAAATTACCTAGAAGAATTTAGGTGCAGCCGTTGACTTGAAGTTTTAGTGGGGACCCCTGCTAAGGAGTTATAGCTCACGGAGTAGGACAAGTGTAACAGTCAAGCCCAGGTAGGGATGTAGCCGTGAGATATGGGGCAGGGACTAAGTAATAATGGCAACTTTCACCAAAGGGCCATTTTAATGAGCCCACCTGCACACCCGAAGATGGTGCGGATGTTCGAATATATCACCAATAAGTGATTGAGACAGAGAAAATATGGGGCGTTGAAGAGGGGGTTAAAGTTATGAAAGAAAAGTGAGAAAAGAACTCGCGGTCGGGATTCAAGAATTGCTGGACATCAAGATCCCTTGAGCAGGCCAGAAAACCCGGCCTAGCAAGGTATTCAAGAACCCGCAGCGTATGATCGGCACGACAGCATTGACTTCCAGCTAAATAAAGACCGCACGCCCACACCGTCGTCCAGATTGTTGACAGCCCCAGCCTGCTCCCCGAAATTACTGGAGGAAAACTTAATAATATTCATAATTATTACCTGGGTCTCATAATCATTTTATAAGGAATACTATTTCAAGTGTTTTCACGAATAGCAAAACCAAGTAATTGCATGTCATGATAAAAACTAATCAAGCGACTCATTTATTTGTAAATAGTATACATAATAAATGTTTTAGTTTAAATATTAGATATTTTTTAATTTCATAGCTTATATTTTTACTGTGTTTCCCCTTTGAGAACGAACACATGAGTTTGTGTTGTAAGTACATTACAACATTATGTAAATTTACATCTTTGATTTACAAAAATATTACAAGACTACCAAAAGTAACGTGTATTACAAGTTTCTAAGAATATTAAATTACATACCCCATTAAATAATCCCTATACACTATTTTTAGCATTTTTAGATTGTTAGGGACTATTTCTAAACTGTTTGCAACAAGGGTCATTATCTGACTTTGGTAAGGGTGACTCAGAGCACTTTTAAACAGTCACTCTACATCTTGATTCCAATCAACAAACATACAATTATAAATATATCTGCTGATTATATAATTGGCGTTTATGTGTAATAAACCATGGTGCTATTTTTCTGGTTTGGTTTCAAACACAACTGTTCCGTGCTAACAGTTTAAATGGATACAATTTTAAAGACATATGAAGAATTAAAACGTCAACAACATAATGACGCTTTTGTGATACTTAAGCTTAAAAAAATTTAGTATATGTATTTCAGACACGTTTTGTAGCACACGCGTTTCTTATTTATGGATAAATATTAATATAAACTTTTAAAAAACTTTATTTATACATTAAATCAAACACAATTGCCATAAATAATACTATAAAGAATATAAATAATGCATGTATATTCGATTCCGTATCATTTTAACTATGAAAGATAATTTCTTTCTTTTTTCTTGATTTTGATTCTTACAAATTCTCTATGAAACTTTAGTCATTAATCTGATTTAAAATTATTATTCCTTTTCATTGAATTTATCATATGTTAAAAGCCTTTTAATCAAGAATAAAATAATAAACAGATTTGAGGTAAATGAAATCAGGATATAAACAGTTAATGGGTTTTGCCTGCTGTTTTATGTTAAATTTCCCTTTCGTTAATTACCATTCTTCTATCATCGTTGCATAAGAGAAAGCAATTAACTTTCGTTATGTTATATAGTAATCTGAATTCATGCTTCTTTTTCGATATTTTATGTCATCACTTCATCTTTTCTTAATTCATTAACTCAAATCATTATATATAGCAAGTAGTGTTTCTCGTATTTATAAAGTGGAAAAAAACAAACTCAACCAACTAACCTTAATCCTATTTACTGCAATATCTATAACTGCTGTTAGATGCACAAATATAATCCGTTTTTGATTACCTACGTTACTACACCGTCTGTTTTAGGGAAGTGGAACTTTGGAGAGTCAAAAAATACCTCTTATATTAATGGATTAGTCATGTAAGTGTTTTCCTACATGTCTTTTATTATTAGTGTCTGAAAAGGATCGCTATTTCGACTGGCATAGGATATACATTGTTTGACTCAAATAAAAAAGAAAACATTAATAGCATATTCCGTGCTAATAAAGTTCAATAAAGAAAAAGGAAGTAAGAACTCAAGGGGACTGATGCGCTTTCGACAGCTTGTAACAACAATTTTCTTTTTGTGAAACCTCATTATTATAAAAGTAAATATAACTTAACTTACGATATCGTATTCGTGTAGTTTAAGTGCTCATTTTCACTATTTTAAAAGAAACAACTGATAATATTTGGGCATTTTATAGTTTAAAAATAATTAAACGTTCGTATATTTATTCACAAAATTTTGCTTAAAAATTTTGTTGCTTAGAAACTATTGAAAATAGCTTTAGTAATAGAATCTGTACAAATAAATTTAAATTACCTTCACTTTTATTTAATTCCCATCAGTATACTTTTGTGAGATTAGGTGAATTCAACGTAATAAACTTAAAAAAATTCTTTTATAATATAACTAAATGAAAATAGTGAGGAAAATAAATTATATTATTTTGGGAAAAACATGTTTATTTAATTTTTTTATTTGTTTTAAATAGAGAGCATTTTAATAGTCTATCCTGTTGTCGAGATAGTATTTAAAAAACAAAATAATATAGTAATTCTTTAACACTAGAAAAGCGAGAGGGGTCATGTTATCCAAAATATTATTTTCTGTTGCTTTAACAAATTTATTCGTTTTCAGATTGTAGTGATAGAAATAATATAAATTGTTATAATTATATTTCTGAGGATAAATTTTGAAAATATATTTTAATGTGTATAATTACAGAGATAATATAATTAAAAAAAAGATATTTCGGAGGATAAATTTTGAAAATATATTTTAGTGTATATTATTACAGAAATATTATAATTTTTATAATAATATTTTTGAGTATAAATTTTAAAAATATATTTAAGTGTGTATAGTTACAGAAATATTATAATTTTTTTATAAAAATAGTTCTAACGATAAATTCTGAAATGCCTTTTAATGTATACTATATTATTTCTGTTATTATTATAGGAAAAGACAATCTGCTAGTAAAAACCAAAAATAGCTTTTGCAAAAACATGACTCCTTTCGCGTTTCTCATATTAAACAATTATTTAAATTAAATATTTAGTTTGGCTATATTCTCCTTGTACCAAAATTTAAATAGACTTTTAAAACTTTCAGTGGTATTGCAACATAATTTTGAAATAAACAGAGAGGGACAGTCTCAGAAAACTATTTTATTATTTTGAGCGATGGATATTCTCCGATCTACAGCATTCAGGGACTTGTAAAAGAAAACTGAACCAAAAAACTAAACTGAGCTAAAATATTATTTCGTACTGCCCCTCTCTATATGTGCCTTACTTACTTTAATTTTGTCTTTAATGCTATATTATTGCAGAAATATTACATATAAGATAAATAGACTTATCTTCTGTAAAAATCGTTAGGTATTTGATACATATTTATACTTTTTATATGTAGCCAATTACATAATGCTGTGAAACAATAATAATAGTTAAGTTGCATGTTCTTAGTTATGGATATGCTAGTTATCTACGCGGAAGTAATATGTCAAATATTTATAACGCAGACGGTTAAACCGGAAATAAACAACACACACATGGACAAAAACCGAACACACACACACATACACACACACACACACACACACACACACACACACACACACACATATATATATATATATATATATATATATATATATATATATATATATATATATATATATATATATATATATATATATATATATATATATATATATATATATATATATATATATATATATATATATATATATATATATATATATATATATATATATATATATATATATATATATATATATATATATATATATATATATATATATATATATATATATATATATATATATATATATATATATATATATATATATATATATATATATATATATATATATATATATATATATATATATATATATATATATATATATATATATATATATATATATATATATATATATATATATATATATATATATTGACCCTGCTAATTAACTTGCATCAATTTAACTGAAAAATATATCTTAGCGCATAATCTTTGCTCCCAGTACATTTCAGAGAAAATTTATTTAAAAATACCAAATACATTGAAGAGATTTAAAATAATACATACGCTAAAGACACAAAAAACTGGTATAGGCATTCATCCTTCAGCAAATTGTTAAAGCTTTCAGTGATGGCATATCAACAAGTCTCAGAATTCAGACCGTTCAACGAAACTTCATTGACATGGGTTTTCAAGACCCACTAATGTACCCTTGATGACTGTATGGCTCTTAACGCAAAGCTTTAAGCCTGACGTGGGCCCGTTAACATAGCCATTGGATGACTGAAAACACGTTGTCTGAGCTGACGAATCTAGTGTCAAACTATATAGAGTAGATGGACTTTTATATGGACACAACATTATAATTCCACGGACCCTTCATATCAGATATTGATTGTTGGAGCTCGTGGAGGTTATGTGATGATATAGGGCGCTTGCATTTGGAGTGATATGGAGACCGTGATAGTCTAGATACGATTCTAACGAATGACACGCACAAAAGACCTCATTCATGTCCATTGTGCATTCTGATGGACTTCGGGACTTTCAGCAAGACAATGCGATACCCCACAAGACTATAGTTACACCAGAGTGGTTCCAGAAACACTCTTATGATATTAAACACTACCACGGGTGACTAAAATCCCTAGGCATGAACATTATTGACCAAATCTGGGATACTTTCAATGTGCTGTTCAGATATCTATAACATCGTACTGTTAGAGATTTATGGACAGTCCTGTAGGATTTATGGTGTTAACTACTCTCAACACTTGGGATAGTAGACGAGTACACTCCGCATTATGATGCGACACTTCTGCGTGCTCGCGATATTAGGCACTCGTACCAGTTTCTTTTGGCTCTTCAGTGTATATTATTAAAATAAAGTAATATAAGAATTCTAACAACTATTTGTAATATTTTCCTTTGACATTATGATTTTAAGTGTGGTAATGAACATACAAATTATACATATAACAGATGCTTCAAATCCTATAGTGTGTAAAATAAATATAATCCATATAACTGTTCACAACGGGAATAATGTACAAAGTATTTACCTTGTAAAAGTACAAGAACATATAAAATTTGATTTGAGTCCTTTCATAAAATGTTTCTTGAAATATTTTCTGGTGGTTTAATCCAACGGTCGAAAGGATTATAATGTCCCTTGAATTAAATCACTGCTACATTATCTATCCCTTCTCCTATTAATGGAAGATAAACTGGTCTAATTCACGAATCAGTGGCTTATTATACCTTATTTACAATTCAGTAACTATCACGCTTCTCCCGGTCATCTTCGGACACCAAGATCTCATTATTATGATTTTCGATGTTATGAATGCACATGTTGTTAGACGAGGTTCCCAGAATAATTATATCGTCTTACTGATATACATGGGACATATTTTAGGCGATTTATTTTATCATCGGTCTCTCGAAAATACAAACTTTATTTGTTTTCAGAATGAAAATGTGTTTTACTAGTAAATTAATTAGATTGTTCAGCGGACGTTGCACCATGTTAGATGAAAGGATTGTAATTTTTTGTTCATTTTAAAATAAGATTATAAATTCTGCTCTGGACAGAATAAATTTTTATTGGATTTTGAATTGGGGTTTGACTTTATAAGACTTTATTAGAAGTCTTTCAAAATCTTATATAGTTATTAAAAGAATTCTTCTTATGAGGTGATACATTTAAAATTCATAAATTATTACAGGTTTATTAATTTTATATAAATATAAGAAATGTATCCCAAGAAGAAAAAGAGAAATTGATATTTTATATGCATATATTATATAAAAAAATTAATTTTTTAGAGAGTAGTCATTTGTTATTTTGTTACTCAAATTATATTAATTCATACAACATTTTCGTGAAAAAAGTTATTTTTTTCAATTTTTATTACTTAGTTGTTTGTATTATTTACACGTTAAAATACTACTTACCTTTATAAATTTCATACTTTCGTTTACTGAAAGCATATTTTACTTCAATTGGATATAGAAATTGAGTTTCTAATGTATATATGTAAATATGTATCTCAAAATTTATCTTCTTAGTAAAAATAGATACTTTCATGCACATTTCTTATACTATTATACAATCGTGCTATTTGAAATAACAAGAAGAGTACTTTTAAGGCATTAGTATTTTTAATGTAGTTTTATTAGTAAGTTCAGTTAATATAATTCAACGTGTGAAAAAATCATTCGAGATTGACAAATTTCTGAATGTCAAAGAAACTGTTAAGGGAGAAAACATTTGTACTCCAGAAGTATTCTGTAATCTTTAAATATATTGTATACAAATGTAGCTAGTACAATGAGTAACATTGTCAATGAACTATTAGAAATTTCTTAAATTTATCATTTAATGATAAAAAGATCCCTGAAAATGATGAAATGTGATTTTTTTATATCATGGCCGTTAACTATAGATAAAAAAATTAGTGTCCTACCCATTCCACTATTATTCATATTCTCGTCTTTGAAATAAAGGTTTTTAAATTTCGTTTACTAAAAATTAAATTTTACACGCTTATGATCCTCAAAGTAAAAGTACTTACAAAAAGTTACATTTATAAAATATTTAGCTATATTCGTATTACGTGATTTTTATCACAATTTTTCATTATTCTCCAAAAATAATAAAATGTTTAATATAGTATCGTATTTACGTTGAACAGCGGGAAGAATTTCTTAATTAAATCCCACCCTAACTGCCCTTCTCAAGGTATGTGATTTTGTTTTTCACGAGTTAGGTTCAAATACTTCCCGGAATAGGTCATTTACAAACTATTAAACCATAGTACAATAATTTTAATTTATTGGTTTTCAAAGTGCCGTTCTACCGCTTCCACTCACTTGTACCAGCGGTCATGTAACTGTTCAAAAATCTCTTGAAATCAGTTTTTTGAAAGAACCATCAGTTAATTCGCCAATCTGTCGATCACCTCATGTTAAAATACAAAACGGTGTTCCTTAAATTTTATTTTCAGCTAAATAAGTAAAAATCTGATGGTGTTAGGTCTGGAAAATATTGAGGTTATTTTAAAGGTAACATTGTTAAGATACTCCTTCACAATCAGAGCGCAATATGGAGCATTTTCGTGTAAACGAAACCAATTATTTGTTGTTCCTTTATTAGGTCGTTTTTGTCTGCTTGCATAGTCGTTAAAGGATTTTTCATGTTATATCTTTATGATCTTTATTTCTTTATGTTTCTCAAATATCACTTTTCCTAGGTTTTTTCTTGAGAGCGAAAAAATTTTTTTCCAGTGGTAATGTGTTTAATTTCCATTCATTTTACTGATGTTTTCTCTGAGCATCGTAAAGCACCATGCATCATACCCTGTCACGATTTGCTTCAAGAAGCTGTCATTTTAATCAGTCATGTTAATCAAACCCCTGTACAGTTTTCTCTCACTTCTCTTCGTTCGGATAATAACATTTGGGAATTCATGTGAACATTGATACAATGTATGTTCAAACCACTATGAAGAATGATGTGAACATTCCCATGTAAAATTCCAATTTCAAAGGCACTGCATCATTAATTATTTTTGAGTACAATTCCTCGAACCCGCTATATATTCTCATTTGTAGAAGAGGAGAGTTGCCCATTCTAAAACAAATTAGTATAAATATGTTTCATATCACAGTAAAAAATACTGTCATCTTTAAAACATTCGAAATCGACCTCTTCCCCTATTTCGAGCGTTTAATGCCATTATTTCAAACTCTATTTTCCCAAGTTAAGAGTAGGCGATTAAATTTATTAAATTATAGCATAATAAATAGATAAAAATAAAATTTTTTTAGCATTATAACATCCTTACTTTAACCATCTTATTTAATCATTACTTATTTTTTAAATTATTTAAATATTGCCTGTATTATTTTCATACTCTTCTGCACTGAACTTACTTATATTAGGTTCGGCAAAAAAAAATACATTATTGTTTTCGGTAGATGGCTGTAGTGATCGATATCTCTTAATGCATCTATCAAACAATTTCAAATTTATGCTCGTTGTAAAGGTGACATTTCATACTAAAAAATGTTTTTTACTGTTTTTTGTTTGGTTCATTCAGTTGTAAGTTACAGGGTGTTAAAAATGGAAGTCAACAAAGAGAATTTGGTACATTTTACAGTTTTTCTTTGATAAAGGCGAAAATGCAAGCCATGAGGCTGAAATTGTGAATGGTGTTTATGGTGCCGATATTAATACAGTTAATTACGTACAATTTTGGTTTCGTCGATTCCGTTCAGGCATTTCTGATGTTAAAGATGCACCTTGCACAGGCAGGCCCGTAGACAGAAATGTCGATAAAATCACAGAAATAATCGAAGGTGACTGGCCTGTTAGTAGTCGAAGCATCGCCCAGGAGCTAAAGATCGACTATAAAACAGTTTTAAACCATGGGTACCACACTAATTAACACCCAAAAATATGATGGATGCAATTTCCATCTGCGAAGCCTTAGCCAAATGAAATGGAATAGGCCCATTTCTTAAAAAGATGGCGACTGGGGATGAGAAATAGGCCAAATACGACAACATTGTGCGAAAGCGATCGTGGTCAAAGTCCGGTGAAGTAGCTCAAACGGTAGCCAAACCAAGACTAACGCCAGGTAGGTTCTACTGTGTATTTGGTGAGACTGGAAGGGAATAATTTATTATGAGTTGCTTCCGTTTGACCAAACACTAAATTCAGATCTCTACTGTCAATAACTGGACAGTTTCAAGCTAGCGATTACCAGAAACGGCCAGAATAGGCTAACAGAAGAGGTGTTGATTTCCATAAAGACAACGCCAGGACACACACGTGTGTAGTGACTAGCTAGAAACGCAGTCATCTTGGTTAGAAAATTTTAAAGCATCCACCATTTAGTCCGGACCTGGCATCAAGCGATTACCACATTTTTCTTGCATTGCAAAACTTCATGAGTGATAAGAAATTGGGATCAAGAGAAGATTGTGAAAATTGATTACTAAAGGTTTTCGCCAATAAGGACAAAAACTTCTATGACAGACGCAGTATGAAGATACTTTTAAAATGGCAACAAATTATACAATAATATGGTGCATATTGAACCCAAATCGGACAATTTTTGCATGTTAAATAAAATCATTAATTTTACGCAAAAGTAATGGATTTCTTTTTCCCAAAACTAATATAAATAATTTTTTTGTATTTGTCTTAAGTAATAGATTAGTTACATATGGGATAAATTTTAAATTTAATACGTGATTAATTTTTATTGCAATGAAAATTTTATCACCGCTATTAACAACAAATTCTATCTACCTCCAGAGTGTAGTGGAAATGATAGTTTCATTCCTTTACTTCCATTGGTTACTATGGCAAAAACATTGGGAAGAACTTAACGATAATTTCCACATGCTACGAAAACTTTGAATTATTTTTCTAAATGAATTCAAAGTGATTCTAAACTACTTTCACAGTATCGAGATATTTTAGAGGAGTATGAAGATAAACACATTATTGAGAATGCACCAGATAATTCTCAGGCAAAAAACAAAACAGATTTTAACCTGCATCATACAGTACTTTAGAATTCTGTAAAATAAAAAATGGTACTGTTCCTGTTATATAACGGACTTTATGATAGTATTGTAATAAACATCCTTATTTGTATATTTTTTATTTTATCAATCATACACTCATTAGAGTATGTTTTAATAGTAATATCAGATGGCTTATAAATTTGAAAGAAAAATTTTCTATTACAATTTCTATCTAGTAAAATATACATTCGTACCTTCTCGATATATTGCTATTAATGGGTTGCTATAGATTTAATCTCGATTGCTCTTTTACATTTTAAACAGAAGAAAAAAATCTTTAAAGTATCCTGGAAAAATTTAACGCATATAACTCCCAAGCGCAATGGGAAACGTCAGAAATTCTTTGAGTGGATTTTAAACTCCGACTTTTACAACTTTCGAAATAAAGTTTCTTAATGATATCTGTAGCTGCTTTAATGGTTTCTGTAGCTTTTCTCTAAAATTTTACAAAACTCGAGAGATCTTTAAACTTAGTTTTTTTTATTTGTATGGGGATTGGTTACTGAAAAATATATTTAAGATGTAAGGTGTATTTGTAAACTGTAAACATGCATTTCTCGATTAGATCGGAATGTATCGTTTATTTTCGCGTTCAAAATGAACGCTAGAAAACTTTGCAATATTCATGAAAGTTTGCCATAAATTTCGAAACAGAGCTGTGTAATATTTTATCATCGATTTCGAAAAAATAAATATTTCGAAATTATCAGTTTTGATATAACGCTGGAAAAAATATTTTGATCATAATGTGCTTATTTAAAATGATGTAAACGTGTTGTCCTTGATATATTAAACATTAATTAAAATAAAAAATTCAAGCTTTAATTTTATTTAGCATTAAAGCAACAATTTAAAGCATCATGCACTTAATTTATATATATATATATATATATATATATATATATATATATATATATATATATATATATATATATATATATATATATATATATATATATATATATATATATATATATATATATATATATATATATATATATATATACATAATAGTCATTTGCATCTCTGTTGGTACCGTTTGGTCCACCTCCAAAAAGACTAAAAATTCATACATATTTTTTTTTGTGCATTTGTCACTGTTGAACACCAAACTGACCTAACCATTTTCTATAAAATAACCTATTTTTTATGGAATGCAAAACATTTTTCTGGTTTGTTAGGAGTAAAATCTTTGTAACATTAAACTTTTTAGGTGTTTTATATGAAATGAGATTGTTGTTTAAAATAATAGGTTTTTATTTTAACTGTACACTGAAACCCACTGAACTACAATAAAGAATGTAAAGCTTAAGTCCAAGTAGAACCTGATTCATTCATTTCAAAACAGGAAGATAACAGATTCGCTCTTTGAATAGTTTTGTTCATTGACTACATAGAAATTAATGAAATATATCTCATATTAAATTAGAAAAATTATTATGTTAACGTTTATTATTTATCTGTAAATTTTAACTGAAAACATATAAGGAAACATAACTTATTGCAATAATATTTCAATTTTAATTTAAAAAAATATTTAATTTTAAGGTTTTATTTAAAACATTATTGTTGATATAACTCCCGAAATCTCAAAAGTAATTATTTTCCACTAAGGGTTTTATAATTTTTTGCTATTGCTGTACATATATAACTAATTTCTACTACTGTTAAAATTTACACAAAAATATATCCAAATTATTAAAAAAATAGAAATACATTTAATTGTAAAATAACTTTTGAAATGAGAAAAAAATCAACGATTTTAATCATGCACATTTCTGTGACTAGCTTTAAATGTCATAACAGATTTTCTTACCATTTCTTGTTTAAATAATTTCTGTTTCTATCACTGATATTATGAGAAAAATTTAGCTTCTTACACATTTTTTTCAATGAACAATATGAATTATAGAACTTGTTTCATTGTCAGAGGGATACCCAATGTACTGAGTCACTATAAATTCTCACAGTTATAAAAAGATACCCTACTCATGAATCTATTTGATATGTATGTATATGCTTGCAGTGACATCTACAGAATATCAAATCGGATCTTATATTAAACACACGCTACATATTTGATTTAATTTTTTTCAAATTCACAAGTATATTTCAATTTTAAAGCGGAGTGTATTTGTAAAGAATTTAGGTTTTATTTCGTTCAAATGACATAATTTTTCATTTTTTAGTTCTAATTATTCAACAACCCCATGTTCAAGTAAGTACGGTTTTTCCAATGTCTAAAAATATCTAATTTTATTTTATTATTGGCTTAAATTAATAAAATAATATTTGACATATTGCTATAAACTTTATATGTATTCTGCTATAAACTTCAAATATACATACAGAATTTTAAGCCTGCATATTCACTTATTCTATAATTATCTATTCATTAATTCAAAATTATTTAAATATGATTTAATTTTTCAGTCATTTTTACAACAGATAAAGTATTTTAATCATTTTATTTTAACTATATTCACTCAAATGTTAATTTATTCTATTTTATATTTAATATATTATATATTTATGTAATTTATGAAGTAATATAATATGTGATATTGTCAGTAGGATACTTATGTCTTTTTGATAGGAAATTATACGCTACTGAAAGTAAAATTCAAATATTTTCCACTGTAAATTGATGAAAAATCTTCTATTATATACACACACATATAAGAAAATCCCTTCCTTCCTCAGTGGCATGACAGCCCAGGATGGGCCTTAACCTTCTCTAGAATTCCATACCAGGCAGTCCTACCTTTGGCTCTGGATTTCCAATTTGAAATTTTCAAGGGTCTTATGCTTTCTCCCCGCTCTCCCCCCCCGCCCTACCCGATGACTCCCACTTACCCATTACCCTGCGTCTTCCTTCCGAAGTTTTGCTCGTCCTCTCATTCGGGTTCCTATTGGTTTGGCCATAAAAACTTTTTTTTGTGGATCTATTGTTTTTAAGTCGAACTAGGTGTCTGGCCCATTTTCATCTTTGTAAGCTAATAAAATTAATTATATCTGGGTTTTTATATGTTCTGAATAATTCAATATTTCTCTTCTTCTCCATATACCATTTACGTTAATTCTCCCAAAAATACTTCTCAATATTTTTCTCTCAAAAACTGCTAGAGTTTCCTTGTCTCTTTCTGTCAATGCCCAGGTTTCAGCTGAGTAAGTCAAAACAGGTCTTATTAGGCATTTATACAGTATTATTTTAGTCAATCTTTTAATGTACTTAGATTATGGAAAATATTCTATTATAAACAAACGCACATATAAGAAAATACTTTCACATATAATGTGTAAACAATTTGTTTAAATTATTAATGTCATATTTGTAAAATAAAGTATATATTACTATTCATTTTGAGTGAAATTAATTACTTTGATATGGTTTTTATAAACAATATTCGTGTTAGAATAAATGGATTAGTCAAACATTTATTCTGCAATCTGCAATTCTTATTAAGCTACATTTCATTGTTTTAATAGTTAAGAGAGCATTTTTTTTCGTTTCTTTGATACATTTAATAATTTCCAAAACAATTTGTTTTAAAAATGTTAATTTCATTAGGTGATAATTTTTATTAATTACATTAATATTTAAATTGAATTCTGAAATACAAATCATCTTTAGGTTTTATTGTAATAACTAAAATAAGAAGCATTCTCTGAGTGGTAACTTGTTCCATTTATGCTAATATTTATAAAATACCCAGAGCATTTTTTCTTATAACAATGGAATAATTTAATGTTACATTCTTACAATTTACTTTCATTCAAATATGTTATTTAATTTCTGATATGTATGTGAAATTCCCTTCATAATAAATGGTTTAGTTAAAATTTTCATTCTCTGAGTTGCAATAACTATTGTGTTATACTTCATTTTTTGGTTTAAATATATTTGTCGTTTTTCATTAATATTTAAATCATTTATAACACATAAAGCATGTTTTTAATCTGGAGATAATAGTCATTTATATTTCAAATTCATTTTTACCAGGTGTGTGTCTAGAAATGTATATAGAGAAAAAAATAGAATACGGATAAATACACACTGAAAACCTTTATTTAATTTAAAAAAACATTAATTATCTGCTACATAGTAGCAAGTACAATATTGAAATGCATAGTTAAGTTACATTTTAACAGATTGCCATTTCAATTGCCAAACCGTAT
>JAGEOH010000717.1:0-31000 GCA_032207245.1 Pardosa pseudoannulata | reverse complement strand
AAACTCATATAAAAATAAATTATTGTATCTACATACCTAAGTTTAAGCATATAACAATTTTTCAATCAAAATGTTTCCAAATTGAATTCAGGGTACTTGGGTATTATCCAGGTGACCATGAATAATAGCCAAACATGATAACCCTATAATGTTTATGTACAATATCCCTAGAGATAAACTTATATTTTGTGCAAAAATCTTAACTAATTTTTATTAAAAAAAATAATTATTATATTAATAAAATTTTAATCTACAATTTAAGAAAAAACCAGAATAATATACATTTACCCACCCATTAAGCTTTCTTGGTTCGAGTTTCGTTGGTGAACAAATTTTACTTGGCAATATTGTCAATAGGATAATACATAAATACCAAACTCAGTAATTTCAGCCAAATGACAAGTAAAAATAGAATTAAGCAATTCAATGTGTTTGTTTTAATCGGTAGTTTAGCTGATCCATGACTTTCCATGACTTTTACTCATTTTACTTGAAAAATGAAGACTTTCCATGACAAAATTAATCCATTGTCTAAATTCATGATTTTCCTTGACTTTCCCTGACTTTCCAGGTGCGCAGAAACCATGTATATTGTATAACTGAAATTCATATGAGTAATTTTTAGTAGATAATATTCACAAAAACTTATAAATTAAACAAAAATTTATAAATTAAAAAATACTTAAAGGAGCACAAATATATGAAATGATTCCTTGATAAATGAATCATTAATCCTCAATGCTTGTATTAAATCATAGAGAGTAAAAGGAACTTTAAATTCTAATTAGTTTAAAAGTCTAAGGCACATCCATGAACAAGAGTAAAACTGAGGTAGGCTGTTCATAGCTGACAAATAAATTCTTTAAAATGGTTTCTTATTTTACAGATACCAGTGATAGAGCCAAAACTTATTTGCATGGAGGGTTCAAAAGTCTTAATCTAAAGTACAGTAGACAATCAATTTCATAAAAAAGTAATTTCATTACATACACATACACACATTCAAAATACATACATATATACATCTTACATTCATAGGTTTGCTTGCATACATAAATATACTATAAAACAGATCAGTAATGCTGTATGTAATTTCATTTTACTTGAAAAATATGTTTTAAATTATGATGTAAGTTTTTAATACTGAATTTGTTTAAATTTGCCTCAAAAATATTGAAGCATATTTAATTTATGCTCCTCAACATAAGCCAAATTTAAACTAATTTCATGAATAACTTGAAAAATTAAAATTACATTAAAAAAGAAAAGTCCACAGATTTTTCTCTTTATATTGCTAATTAATCTAGACATATACAACATATCAAGTTATGTGTTAAAACATACATATAAATATACACATCATAAATTCCCATTCAAGTTTAAGAAATTTCATTCAAGTATGACTACAAATTTAGTTTGAAATTATAGATGACTGTTGCCCTGCTGAATAATTGGTTTCATAAAATTTCTTTTCTATCATTTGTTTTTCTATTAAATTATTTTCCCACAAATAAAATGATTTAATGATAAAATGATTTTGAGTATGTTACTATGCATACAAGGTAAACAACTGAAATATTAAAGCAATTTAAAAAAATGTTACAATATATATATATATATATATATATATATATGTGTGTGTGTGTGTGTGTGTGTGTGTGTGTGTGTGTGTGTAAATATATACATACATTCATGTAAGAAGTTAATTATATTCGTATACAGTAATAAAACTAAAATGCCAAGTAAGATAGCTCCATTATGGTAACACTTTGAAAAATTATAGAAACATTTACCTCAAAGAACATAATACAAAATTTCCAAGCGGTAAAATGAAAATTATAATGAGTAGTATATTAAGCAATTGGGTGTGTTTTTGATCTTTATGGTCTATGATTCACTAGGTCCTACTCATGAAGGCTTTTACTAATTACTGAAATAAAACTGATTTAAAAATATTTTAGTTTGCTATTAAAAAATATTGCAGAATAAAAATTATTTTCCATTGGTGGACAAGTCTCATGACGAAACCCCAATTCTAGAATTGATGTATTATTATTTGTTATTTTTCAAAATTGGTGTCAGAGAATACAAAATAATGCATCAATTTTTAGAAACAATGTATTACTGTTGGTGAACTTTAACATTAGTCACATACATAAATAGGATGATGAAATACTGATTCTGAATGTTAACTTGCACAGAGAAAAAAATAAGATAACTGTCAATGTCTCTTAAGCTCAGAGCCATAAAATAAATTACATAAGTATTTTAACCATAAATAAATTATTTTACTGGTCAACTGATTTATCTATATGATCCAGGTGAATTGTAGCAAATATCATTCATCTGTTTTATGTGAAGGGTCTGTTTTGGATGTATATAAAGGGAAAAATTAATCTAACAGAAAAAATATATTTTAAAAATTTATATATTTGAAAATAGCTGGGCTGATATAGATGAAAAACACTTGATTTAAATACTTGCAGAGAATAAAATTGCCAATAGCACTTTGTACATAGCTCATTCCCATTTAAAAAAAAACTACTTTATTATAAATATTTTTATACCATATATTACACAGAAATAATTTTAATTATAAATTTTTTTTTTGTATAAAAATGACAAGGAATCTTTAAAGATTTAGCTTGATATAATAATTTACTAAATGTGAATTTTAAACTGCTTACCTCTCAAGATTTAACTTCATTGGTTTGATAGATATACATCCGCTAAACAGAAATTAATAAAATTCTTCTGAATATTTATGTATCATATTAAGTGTATTTACATAATGTATCATATTAAGAAATTTCAAAATATCCATTAGAACATTTGCTAACAAAAATAATGAAGTTCTTTGGATTTTTCAAATAAAAAAATAAAAAGTAAAAAAAGAATACCAGTTATTAGAAAACCATGTAAATAATATTCACAATAAAGTGGGAATAAGATAATTCAAACAGATAAATTAGGTTGACTGGATTTAAATATTTGCCAAATGGCTTAGTATAATGGCTTAGTAATATTTATGATTTTTTTTCAAACAAAATTGCTATAAAAAAGGTTAATTATTAGCAAAGCATATGTAAATACAGTAGTGAAATGTAGCAGAAAAAGTAATTTTAAAATATATATTAGAACATTAGTGAACAAAAAGAAATAAAATTCTTCTGCTTTTTCAAACAAAAATGATGGAAAATAAAAAAAAAAAAAAACAGATCAGTTAATAGTTAACATGTAAATAATATTCACAATAAAGTGTTAATATAAGTAATTAGAACCTTTACTTTCGGTTGATTTTCTTAATATACAAATCTCAACACAGCACAATTGCTTTCAGTCTCAAAGTTTTTCCAAGTCCAATACAACAACAGGGAAAGATTTCTGGTAACTGTTTAGAATTGCCAACGGATTAGGACCTTCAATGTTAAAATCACAGACTACATAGTAGCAGACCATCAGCAAGGTCCCAGACCACAGCCAAAGAGCCCATTAGTTCAGATGGTCTGACAACAGGGGCACACAAATCTAGGCAGAAGTGGTCAGTCTCCTATGTTTAGTCTATGGGAAAGATGTAATATAATGGCTCTTCAGTGTATATCATATTATAGCATATTACATGAAAATCCAAAGTGAATATATAATAAAAACCAATACCATACCTAGAAGTTATGCTCAGATGGGGACCAAAAGGAAAAACATTGTTCTTTTTGAATAATATTTCAGTAAAACTACAAGATTTCTTATGCATGTATACCCCTAATGAGTACCATAACACAATGTAGTTTTAAGATAGCAAAATGATTAATAAATGATATAATGAACAAATTTAAAAGCTTAGAATGAGTTTTGAAGTATCTTCAGAGTGAATGTAATAGGAAAATTAACATTAAAATCTGTTTTTAAAATTATTCGTTTAAATATCTCCCTCATATAACTAAATACCGAAATCTAGTCTACAATAATAAGCCGAAGCTAATTTAGAAGATAGAATCTGTCTCAAAATAGTCATCTTAGAGCACCACCCCAGGCAGGAAGGCGATATACAATAGGTTATGGAAAATGGTATGAGGAATAACAATAATAGATGGGGGTAGATAAAAACTTATGACCCAGCAAGATATTTATGGCCGAAGCAGTCTCTTTCTGAGAACACTGAAGTCTAAGCAGAGCTAGGCAGATGACATACACATGGTCAATTTTCTTTCCACAAAAAGGTCTTTCAGAATTTTGGAATTTTGGGGAGCATTTTTAAATTTTCCTGCTTTGCAATCATTTTATTCTTAATATTATATTTATGTGATCTCGCCATGTTAGTTTTAATTCAGGAGTCACTCCCAAATACTTTACAGTTTCTTCCCAGTTGGTTACCTAGTTGAGAACAGTCGTGGTGGAGTTTTATACTTTAGTATAAAATAAATTGCTAGAAACTTAGAGGGGTTTACTTTAATTTACAATTTAACATTCAGTCTGTCAGGGTGGTTAGGTTGATTGTATGAAGCTACTAAGAATGTTATGAGTGGGGCCGAAGCTATTATATCTGTGTTGTCCCCATACAGACCTACGGAAGTGATGGTATTTCTGGGATTGTCGTGCAAATATATATTGAAGAGGAAGACACCTAAAATTGAGCCCTTCGATACATATTCTGTAACAGACTTTAGTTAAGAGTAATTGCTGCATATGAGCCTACGCAGCCTGGTGCCGAACCATATCTGTGTACTGACAGCAAGTCATCGGCAGCTCCATTTGTAATAGGTCAAAAAACATTGGAATTGAAAATTAGAAGAATGAAAGAAAGTAGCATGATCCCACAAATCATGTTTTCTAGTGCAGTATACAGTGCACACACAGAAGTTAGTGGAAGAATGATTCTTCAGAAACTCTAGCAGAAGTTAAATACAACTTCCAGGTGACCATGTGCCATTCATGCCATCCAGGGGAGTTCATTACAAAATGTACAGGTGGTCATAATGTTTTGGCTCTTGAGTATATAAATACTTTGTGGAATCGATGTCAAGCAGGGTTCTGCCAGTTTTCAGAGCTAAATGTGATCCTATATGTAATTAATAGGGTGGTTATAATGTAATGGCTGTTTCGTATACGTATATATACATATATATCCCATTCGTGTATATATATAACATGCAAAATTTGTGTCACCTTTACAAAGGGAATTACTCTTATATATTTCATTGTCCGGGTTTACAGGGCAATGAGAATACCCTAAGTGTTCTGCAGTTGTACCATTAAGTCCGTGATATAACTTTACTTTTATTGAAGACTATTGAATGGACATGTTTCTCTGACAAGAGCAGAGCATTTAAGGATAGGTAAAACAATCTTCTACTACAAAATTTGCCTCACAACGACAGATAGAAAATGTGGAATGTGGAGAGATAATAATTTTAGTGTAAGCTTTGGGAGACCGGTTTGAATTATTTTAAGCATGAAACGCACTAATATCTTATTTAATGGCTGGGAAAATAGATATGAAAGGTAGGGAATGCAAAAAGAAGAATTTGAGAGATATTTTAAATGTAATCATTTGATATGTTACATACAGACACACACAGTTACATTCATTTAAGTTTTCCTTCGATTAGAGAGATTACAACTTCTGAAATGGAGAAATGAGGTAAAATGTACACATTTTACACACAGTTTTCTTATAGTTTTCTTACAGTTTTCTTATAGTAATTCCCCTTTTGAGCTTTTAAGCAGGAAGCTCAACTCTTTTGTAAACTGAATGAAGGTTAAGAGGTAATTACTTGTCACTCAATAGATAAAATTTTACTTATTAATTCTAATATAAGCATGTTTAAAATATTGTTTGATTTCATGTGTTATTTAGAAAGCCCAAAGCAGAAAACTAGCAAAAAATATTATTAAAATATTATAATAATGTAATGAAATTACAAAATAATTGGTTCTCTTGAATAAAACAAAGATATTTCTTTAAACTAGGGTGATTGGTTAGGGTGCTGGCCATCGGTACCAGAGTTCGTGGGTTCGAATCCCACTCTGGCATGGATGATCATAAACATTCAGAATCGGCTTTCAGCTGTAATCCTTGGTCTCATTAGCCCTTGTATTGCAAAAAGTAGACCATAGCACTCCAAACCAAACCAAACCTTAAACTAGTTGCAATAACAATTTATACAAGCATTAAAGTCATGTAATTTGTATCCATTTTATTTCTGCTCCTATCAAGTAAAACATAAGTCTGCATATCAGAAGGGTTATATGTGCACATTTTTTTTTTTTTTTAAATTGGTATTCTGTTATTACTAACTAAGAATTTTGTTGCTTTTTTCTTACTACTATTCTAAGCATAAATATCGGATAAAATAACTGTAAAAATATTGCTCTACTATTAAAATCAATTTTCTTTTCTGCTTATAGTGCTTTTCTTTTCGCTTTCATCATGTTTAGAGTACAATATACTACTATAAAATTTAGTTTCTTTGTTTGTGATTAGGCATGTAATTTTGTATAGTTTTTTTTTTATTTCTGGCGAACATAATTGAATTCTTAATACATTAAAGGTGTTGATATCTTTGTTCAGAAAGAGCCAACTTGATTTATAGTAAAAAAAGTCTTTTTCAGATAAGGAATTCAGAATCTTGCATATGAACAACATTTAAGGAAGTTGAACTTCACTTTTTCTAACAAGACCACACTTCAATTCTTGCAAGAGATTTTTTTTCATTTTAAGCGGTCAGCAGACACTTTTTTCTGTTACTATCTGTTTGAATTACAAAAACCATTGACAAATATTGTAGTGTTTTTTGTTATTGATGGCTTTATAATTCTGATGAAATCCCAGTCAGAGATCTCTTGAATGTCTGCATGTCATTATACTCTGTAGTGTCTCGTCAGACATTGAATTAGTGAGGACTGTCATTTCACGTGTATTTGCCTTTTTATGAACTCAAAATCAACTTGCCAATTCTTTAAAATTGTTATAATAGCTTCATGTTGGTGGTCTTTCTTTTTCTTTTTCTTCAACTTCAAATTTGTCGGCATGATAGTTTAAAAGTAATCTTGTTCCAAATTATCTGAGTTATGAATTACTTTTTTTAGTAAATGGTTGAATTTATATTTCACTTCCCTATATAATTAAAGCTTCGCTCTTATAGGTGAAATATTTTGTGGCAAGTCCTTAAAATAAAAATGTATAGATAAGAACAAATACTTAAACCACTTAATTCCTTTAAAGGCAATCTTAAAAAATGATTTTATTAATTAAATAAGAAAAAAACTTATAATTTTATTTAGCTTTAATGCTTTGTTGTTGTGATGCTAAAATTTTTATTTTAGCATTTTCTCTTCATTTACTAATGTGCATGGAAACTATAAGCTAATTCAAACTTACCTAAGGTGGAATTTAGATTATGTATAATTTTATTTATCAGTAAAACATTTCTCATGTTGTAAAATGCAACAGGACTGCTTAGCTGCTCTTAGTGAAATTAGTATTTCTAACAACATATATTTGCTAAATTACAAAGAAGATATAATTACCTTGTTTTTTGTTTAATATAATACATAAGTACTGGTTGTAATCTTTTGATTAATTTTCATTCGCATTTATTTGTTATATTTTAAGTGCTTAGAAAAAAACCCAGTTGTTATTCTATTTATTGTTTTCTATATTATCATTTATTATGAATTGCTGCCTCCAAAACCGGAGTTTGTGGGTTCAAATCCCACTATAACATGGATGTTCGCAGCTGTTTGGAATTGGCTTTAAGCAGTAGGTCGCAGTCTCATTAGCCCTCGTGTTGCAAAAAGTAGACTGTAGCACTGCAAAAAAACAAAACCATTTATTATGAAACAGATAATAATCTTTCTGCATTTCATTATTAATATATCCAAACACTTACCCTCTGTTTTTAATCTTTTTGTCTTATATCTCAATGGTAGGAAAAATGAATAAAAATAAATTTGCATAGCTCTCAACACATCAACTTTGAAAATCTTACAATTCCAAGTACTAAATATGTAAGAATAAAATTTATGCTGAGAAAACTTTCATAAGTTATATATAAAAGATAAATGTATCTATATATATTTGTATAAGAAATATTATAAAAAAATTTTAAATTTTGTCAGCAGTCTGTTTAAGGCATTACTTATGTATCCTTGTTACATCTATTATTTTATATTTATCTACTTTTTTTATTGTGTATGAAACTTCTTATTTGAGTTTTTGTCTTGTATACACTACTTAATATCCTCTCACATTATGCTTTATTAACTTTAATTCTTAGAACATCCTACATAACTTAAGGAATCGAATCATATATTTAAATTTACATCCACCTTTAAACCTCGTGATTATAACAGTAGACGATATTCCTGTGGTACATAGATAATTACCTAATGAATTGCAAATGGAGAATGTTAGTATGCATATAACATAATCTCGTAACAGATTATAGAGTTTTTGTTTTCTTTAAGCCAACTCAGTTTTCTTCATTCAAAATTAACTCCAAACTGTAGGGTTTTCACATGCAAATGTACAATTTTACAACGTGATTCATATCCTTTGAATGTATGACTAAATCATACAAGTTCGCATGCATATATTCTCTCTCTGTTGTTTTGAAATTTTATTTTATAGAATGTATTCAAAATAAATTTTCTGCCTAATATGCATATCTTGTAAACTGTGTGCATAATTAATATAAGTGTAGAATATTTCAGTTTAGAATTTTTTATACAACACTTAAAACATTAACTATTCAGTAAATGTTTTTAAAATAGGATCATTCAGTGCACCATTACAAAATTATTAGACACATGAGTTAGTAATATGTATTCATCCCTGTTGGGAATCTAAACTTGCCCCATTTATTCTTACAGCTCCGCGATGTTTGAAGCTGTTAAACGCCGGTTAACGGGATACATTGAAGTGATTAAGTTTTACGTACGTGTTTTAAGGGGGCGTGGCAGAATTTGCTATGAACGTTATGTTGCACCTGAGTGGCATCAGGCGTATGCAAATTTTTGCGAATGTGTTTTTGAGATATAAGTGGGTAGCCGAGGAGGCTGCTCGCAGTTTCTGACTAAAAATTTCCTCTCTTTCCTTTCTCCCCCTTTTATCTTTCCTATCTTAAAATTTTTTCACATCTTATGATGTTAGTTGCTATCAAGGGACTTAAATTTTTTCTCTTATTTTATTGTAATGTTTTTATTGCATAAAATATATTTGGCACATAAGGGAACCTCATCCCCTCATAGAATGTTCCAACGAATCAAATTGGAGATACTGTCTAGGACCCATGTGCTCCTTCAAAATCCAACTGTTGCTCGCAGTTGACTATCAGCCGTACTTGGCCACAGCAGTTGTTCGCAGCAGTTGTCAATCACGGTTCGGCAGTTCGCCACGTTGGCGTTTGCATAGGATGAGCTTTGAAAATACGAGGTGCAAAATAACTAATTTTTTTTGTAAAGAGCATTTTATTTTAAGATTGCAAGTTGCAATAAAGAAGTTTGTCGTTATTTTAAAAGATGTACTCGTCTTATTATTTTAGCCATTCTTAAATGGACATTTTGCTGAAGGGAGAATTTTCTTTTTTTTTTTAATATCAGCCTTAACAATCCCAAACATACTGTGATTTTAAAAAACTTGAGAAACTTTAAATCAGGGGTAGGGAACGTGGCGGGCGCCATGGCGGCCCCTATAGATTTTTAATGCGCCCTCGCTGGACTAATGTAAATGTATGATAGCCAGAGAGATTTACTTACTTTTGTCAAACGGCGATATACAAAAAGTCAGTTGAGTTTAGGATTGTGCATAGATTAGCAGTTTGCTAAACTTGAGCCTATCTAATAACACGCACATATTGTTTGTTAGTGTGTGATCGTATTTTGAATAGACCACGCGTAGACCATACATTTAAAACTACCAAGTAATCCAAAAAAATTCTTTTCTTTCAAAACCCTTCATGGATAAATGTAAAAGAAAAAGAACATATTATTTTAACGATGAATGGGAATATCTATATTGTATCTTTGATTACAAAGGGAAGTGTATTTGTTTGTTGTGTAATATTAGTGTTGCGATTCTTAAGAAAAGTAATATTGAACGATGTTTTAAGACCGTTCATACCAATTTTGATAGTAACTATACAATGAACTCTGAAAGTAGAAGAAAAAAATTATTTCTTTAAAATCTTTAATAACTAACCAGCAAAGTTTTTTTACTAAACCGCTGCAACAACATAAAGCAGCAACGATCGTGTCATATAAAATATTGCATTTGCTAGATAAGCATAAAAAGCATTTACAGATAGAGAATTGGTGAAAGAAGCCATGTTGCTGATTCACTTTTTGAAGAATTTAAAAATAAAAAAGTCATAGTTTCAGCTATAAACGCATTGCAATTATCAGTACGAACTGTTACTAGAAGAATTAAAATAATTGCAGAGAATTTGGAGGCAGAATTAGCAAATGATATGGAAAATTGTATTTTCTTTTCGCTACAGAGAGATGAATCGACAGACGTGACAAATATATCACAATTAGCAATATGCGTGAAGATGGTATTTTCTGATTTTACAACAAATGAAGAATTCCTTAAAGTTCTACCATTAAAGAGAAGCACCAGAGGAGAAGATATATTTTCTACTTTTAAAAAGTATATAACAGATGTAAAATTACCTGTACAAAAGTTATCGTCAATTAAAACAGACGAAGCACCAGCGATGACTGGTAAGAAAAAAAAATTATTGCCTTATGTAGACAGGATTCCTTATTCCCTAAATTTATTTCTTATCATTGCCTCATACATCAGGAAATGTTATGCACAAAAACAATCGGTTTTCAACACGTATTTACGATAGTAACAAAAATTATTAATTCCATAATATCGGGAGCTATGCAACACAGATTGTTTAAATTACTTTTAGAAGATGAGGACGTTCAGTTCACAAATCTTCTTTTACATACTGAAGTGAGGTGGCTGAGCAGAGGTAAAATACTTGAGCGGTTTATCATGCTTTTGCCACAAATAAAGAAATTTATTGCATCAAGAGGAGAATTTTACGAGCAATTAGAAAATAAGGATTGGCTAATCGACCTCGGATTTCTGACAGATATAACGGCAAAGTTGAATAAATTAAATTTAAAAACACAATTGAAAAATCAGCCTATCGCTGACAAGATTAGTACAGTAAATGCATTCAAATGCAAGTAAGTGTTGTTGAAATCCCATCTATTGAAAAAATCATTATCACATTTCCCAAATATAAAATATACTATTGAGAGTTTAAATTTGAATGATGAAAATTTTACTGCTACATCATATTTAGAAATTATAGATAAGCTAATAAAAGAGTTTTCTTCTAGATTTGAAGATTTTGCAGTATTAGAACTCGTTCTAAGATTTTTCATAAATCCATTCAATGTTACTGAAGATGATGTCTTTGAAATAGTTTCAGTGTATTTCGAACTTTATAATATCAAAGACCTAGAATTAGAAGTAATAAACTTGCAAAGTGATATTAATTTAAAAGCGCATAGTAATGATAAAATGTTTTGGAACTTAGTCGAGGAAAATAAATATCCTATTTTAAGGAAATTGCGCTAAAAATTTATTCATATTGTGCAACAACATGGAATTGCAAGTCTTTGTTCTCAAATATGAAATATTTGAAATTAAAATACCGAACAAAGCTTAATGACTCACATTTAGATAATTGTTTAAGGACCGGGAACTCTAAATATATCCCCAATTATAAGAAATTAGCTGAAAATATGGAAACTCAAGTTTCACACTGAATTATATGTATCATTATGTATGACACCAACAAAATAAAGTTATAAAAAATCTGTTATTTTTTAAATGCCTATTTATACCAGTTGATTATCTATAAAATATGCGCCCTCGGTGATTTTCAAATTTAGGATTGCGCCTTTAAGGACAAACAAGTTGCCGACCCATGCTCTAAATTATATGACTGTTTCACTCAAAATTTAATATTATCATTTTAAATATCTCCATATAATAAGCCAGTATAATTCAAAATTCTTTATTCTATTTAAATTTATATTTTCTACAGTAGTTCAGATTAAAATAAATTGAGAATATAAAACCTTGATATAACGAAATGAAAAAGAAATTTATTGAATAACAAATAATTTTACATTTACAATATGCTTGACTTAAACATAATGCAAAACTGTTAACTTTTAAAAAAAACCAAAATATTGAAAGAGCTTTTTGCATTTTCTCTGCCTAGTGAGCTACGCATATTTTAATAAAAAAATTTAATTACAAAAATCTAAGTATTATAATGTCACTTTTCATTACTTTAGAATTAAAACTAGGGGAAATGAATTATACGAAAACTGTAGAATGTGCCATACAGTTTGAAAAATGTTCTGGGTGTTCACTTATCAAAATAAAGTTTTTGTATGTTGCTTTTGTCATAAATAAATGTTAATATTAGAAATACGTGTAATACTTCATTTAATTTCCTTTTAAATTATTTTATTTTGTGCTGTATATGGTTGAACATTTATTTGTTCTACAATATGTATTGTTCCCTGCTCAGCGTGTGATATGATCATTTGAGGTGTGATATTTAACCGTAATAAATATAACGTTATATGAGAGGGCTATTGGGGGAGGGGGGGGGGTGGGGTGTTGGGGGGGGGGGAGGGGGTGGGGGGGGGGTGGGGGGGGGTGGGGGTGGGAGGGGGGCGGTGGGGGGGGGTGGGGGGGGGGGGGGGGGGGGGGTTTGGGGGGGGGGGGGGTGGGGGGGGGGGGGGGGGGGGGGGGGGGGTGGGGGGTGGGGGGGGGGGGTGGGGGGGGAGGTGGGGTGGGGGGGGGGGATGGGGGGGGGGGTGGGGTGGGGGGGGGGGGGGGGGGGGGTGGGTGGAGGGGGGGGGGTGGGGGGGGGGGGGGGGGGGGGGGGGGGGGGGGGGGTGGGGGGGGGGGGGGGGGGGGGGGGGGGGGTGGGGGGGGGGGGGGGGGGGGGGGTGGGGGGGGGGGGGGGGGGGGGGGGGGGGGGGGGGTGGGGGGGGGGGGGTGGGGGGGGGGGGGGGGGGGGGGGGGGGGGGGGGGTTGGGGGGGGGGGGGGGATTGTAGTTTATTGGGGGTTTGGGGTTGGGGGGTCGGAGAGTTGGGGTGGGTGGGGGGAAAATTTGGGGGGGGGGGGGGATGGGTGGAGAGTTGGGTAGTGGGGGGGGGGGGTGGGGGTGTGGGTAGGGGGGGGGTGTTGTGGGTGGGGTGTGCTGGGGTGTGGGGGTGATTTTGGTAAAAAAAATGGTGTTTTTCTAAGTATTTGTTTTTTTATTTTTGTTTTTCTTATTTTATGGCTTTAATTGTTTTTTTTTCTTGTTTTGCTTGTTTTTTTTTAATATTTTTGATTTATTATTATCTGTGTTCTGATATTTTTTCGTTTAGTATGTCTTTTAAGCAAAGTCTGATAGAGTTGTAAATTGAAAAAAAAAAAAGAATATTTATTGTTATTGCATATTTAATTTCTTTAATAATAATAGTCTAATAAAGATACAAAATAATTGGTTCTCTTGAATTAAAAAAAAAAGTTATTTCCTAAAACTAGTTGTTATGACAATTTATACCAGCATTTAACATATGTAATTTGTGTTCACATTTTCTTTCTGCTCCTATCAAGTAAAACATAAGTCTGTATATCAGACATGTTTTATAGGAACATTTTTTTTATTGGTATTCTGTTAATACTATATAAGAATTTTGTTGCTTTTTTCTTACTACCAGTCTAAGCATAAATCTCAGGCTAAAATAACTGAAAAAAGTTGCTCTACTATTTAACTCCTTTTTCTTTTCTGCTTATAGTGCTTTTCTTTTCACTTTTTTCATGTTTATAGTATAATATACTACTATAAAATTTAGTTTGTTTCGTGATTTAGCATGTCATTTTGTATAGTTTTTTCGTTTTATTTCTGAAGAACATAACTGAATTCTTAATACATTAAAGGTGTTGTCTTTGTTTAGGAAGAGTCAAAAAAGTTAAAAGTCATTTTCAGATAAGGAATTCAGAATCTTACATATGAGCAACATTTAAGGAAGTTGAACTTTACTTTTTCTTACAAGACCACACTTCAAATCAAGAGATTTTTTTTCATTTTAATAGGTGAGCAGATATTTTTTCAGTTACTATCTCTTAAAATCTATTGGCAAATGTTGTAAAGTTTTTTGTTATTGGTGGCTTCATAATCGTGATGAAATTCCAGCCAGAGATCTCTTGAATGTTTGCATGTAATTATTCTCTGTAGTGTCTCATCAGTCATTGATTTAGTCAGGCCTTTCATTTCACATGTATTTGACCAAGTTAGCGATTCTTTAAAATTGTTATAATAGCTTCATTTTCGTGGCCTTTTATTTTTTATTTTCATTTTATTTTATTTTTTTTTTATTTAATATTCTCCAACTTCCAAATTGTCAGCATGATAGTTTAAAAGAAATCTTGTTTCAAATTATCAGAGTGATGAAATACTTTTTTTACTGAAAGGCTGAATTTGTATTTCACTTCCCTATATACTTAAAGCTTAACTGTTATTGGTGCAGTACTTTGTGGCATGTCCTTAACATAAAAATGTATAGGTAAGAACAAATACTTAAACCACTTAATTTATTAAATTCCTTTAAAGGGTATCTTGAAAAAATGATTTTTTTAATTAAATAAGAAAAAAAAAACTTGTAATTCTAGTTAGCTTTAATGCTATCATGTTGTGATGCTAAAATTTTTATTTTAACATTTTCTGTTCATTTACTAATGTGCATGGAACCTATAACTTATTCAAATTTACTTAAGACAGAATTTAGATTATATATAATTTTAATTATCAGTAAAACATTGCTCATATTCTAATACAACAGAACTACTTAGCCGCTCCTAGTGAAAGTAATATTTCTAACTACATATATTTGCTAAATTACAAACAAGATATTACTACCTTGTTATTTATTTAAAATAATACATAAGTACTTTATGCAATCTTTTGATTAATTTTCATTTTCATTTGTTTGTTATATTTTAAGTGCTTGCTGGCCTTCAGATTCAGATTTGTATGGCATATATGGCATATCATAGCTGTTTGAAATCGGCTCTAAGCACTAGGTCCCATTCTCATTAGCCCTTGTGTTGCAAAAAGTAGATCATAGCACTCCAAAAAATCAAAACCAAAAAACCATTTATTATGAAACAGATGATAATCTTTCTGCATTTCATTATAAATATATCCAAACACTTTTCTATTTTTCCTCTCTTTTTCTTCTATCTCAATGGTAGGAAAAAGGGATAAAAATAAATTTGCTCTCAACACATGAAATTTGAAAATCTTATGATTCTAAGTTCTAAATACGTAAGAATAAAATATATGCTGAGAATACTTTCATACAAAAACATGAGAAACTCTAAATTATATGGGTCTTACAAAATTTTATATACTTTTTCAAATATTTCCTTATAAACCTGTATAAATTAAAAATTCTGTCATCTGTTTAAATTCATATCTTCTACAATAGTTAAGATTTAAATAAAATGAGAAATAAATTTTGATATAAACAAAAGAAAAAGAAATTTATTGTATAACAACTAATTAAACATTTACAATATGTTGGACTTAAACATAATACAAAAATGTTACAGTTAAAAAAAAAAGTAAATCAAAACATTGGAAACAGTTTATGTATTTTTAAACATTCACACTTGAAACCTTCAAAATTTCTCTTATGACTAATAAAATTGAAGACTAAGAATCATTCTGAAGTAATGAAAAACAATTATTTGTGCTACAGATGTACTTAGTACAGAAAATAATGTTCATACTCAATTTTGTATGTAATGTTATTTAAAGAGAATAAAAACATTTTCATGAGAAAAAGAATCATTAAAATATATACCAGATAATGAGAAAGAAAATGTAATTGCTGCATTTTGCACTAAAACTTTAATTAAATGCAAATGATTAAAATCATAAAAAGCAAAAGTATTGAAATACGAATATCAAATAATTTGTTTTTTTTCCTTATTTTATTCCACTATTTGCTTTTGGGTTAATCAATTTGCATTATTTCGAATTGTAATCCCTGGCATATACAGATACTTAATTTTGACAAATAGGAAATGAAATATTAATGGATCATTTTAAAAATAGAGCATAAAAATTTGTATTGTCTTTCTACTTATTTCGTTATAAGAAATACATTAAAAAATGTGCATTGTTTGTTTCACGTGTAAAAAGAAATCATCTTCATAATCAATTATTCTAAGCAGTGAACTTCAAGCATCTTGTATCTTTATGAATACCGTAACATTTAACGCAACAGTATCGAGCCCCGCACTGGACACATTTATAATTCGATGGAAATCCACATACAGCACAGAAATGTCTTGGCGGATATCTAGATGGTGGCACTGCTGCAGTTAAATAATTTGTTTCACCCTCAGTGAAATGCTGCACCTCTTCCTCTAATAAAGCTGTAAAATTTTTTCGAAACTTTTTGATTGCCCGAGTTTTCGATTTCTTTCTTCTTCCTCTTCCAATAGTATCCTCAAATTTTGGGCCTTCTCCATGAAATTCTAAGTCAGATTCAGGGTCCTCATGGTAATTATCTTGCTCTAAAGTGGCAAGAGATTTCTGTATTCATAGTTGACGAGCAGCTTCATCCAAAACTTTTCGTTGATTTGAATCTTTTACTCGGTTGGATTCCCTTTTCTGTGAGATTGTTAATTTATACAATCACCTCGCCAAAAAAGTTTTTTAAAAGTAAGAATTGCTTCAAAGCTGGATCACTGTATTGATTAAATAAGAATAAATTAAAACTGGGAAATATATTGTATAGCTGAAATTCATATGAGTAATTTTTATCAGATATTATTCACAAAAAAATATATATTAAAAAATTACTTAAAAGAAGACAGTATAAATTTATCTTTAAATTCATAATGTGCAAAAAAAAATTTCTGCTATGAAAAATATAAAATGATACTAAGTATATCTCTAAAAGTAAGCATAATACAAGGGGCAACTTTAAAGGTCATTTATTACCTATTTTTATAATAACAAATTTACTTTTCATATTAATAACAGCTAAGTATATGATGGATATTAATAGAGCTATATAAATAAATTCATAGAAGACTCATGTGTAAGGTTTAATTATAAAATTAAAAGGATACTACTTGAATTGACCTTTTTACTACACATTCCTTACACCTACTTGGCAAAATATGTGTAAAATATGGTAACTTCTGTGATGGATTTAAGAGAATTATAAATCAAATTATTCAAAGAACACAAAAATAACCCTGTATTATTTCTGAATTTAGATGTTAGTATAAGCTTATAACAAAATAGCTACAATATAGTACATATTTTTTTTTTTTACCTAATTCTCTATATCATCAATTTTTAAAAATATATTTAGTAAACTGGACATTCCTTTTCAAAGTTAACTACACCCTGTGTGTTGCAGGTCTTCAAAGAATATACAATTAATAGATTTAAGTGAATCTGATTATTTTCAGATAATAAATTGTTGTATATGTAAATCCAACAAATACATAAACAATAGTTTTTGATCTAAATCGGTAAAACGTCGGTTTTTAATTATAATATAAACCCCTTGAAAGATAAGTACTTAGAATATATTACCGTAATTCACTGTAATGCAAATTTGAAAAGAAAAAAAAATCCTAATTAAAACCAGTACTGTTAGGAGTGTCTGTGTCCAGAATTCTTTAATCTCCAACGCATGCGTATTTGATGTCTACCCGAAAAGACTAAGTAACGGTTATTATTGTAATCTCAAACATACGGTAATATTTGGCGTGATATCGGCAGTTTGGCGAAGTGATTTTGAGATATTTTCTACGTATAATTTAATGCTTTACTATTTTCATTAATTTCAGAACTAAGACATCCGATATGACTTCTTGCAACTTTTATGTATTCATATTTTATTCTTAAATGGAAGATAAAGTAAACTGTATTGAGGGTATACTCGCCAGGTTAGTTTTAAATCGGGAGTCAATCCCAAATACTTTACAGTTTCTTCCCAGTTGGTTACTTAGTTGAGAACAGTCGTGGGGGAGTTTTATACCTGCGTAAATAATAAATCGAACGACACTTAGAGGGGTTTACTTTAATTTGCAATTTAACATAAACTCTGTCATGGTGGTTAGGTTTCTTGTATGTAGCTACTAAGAATGTTTATGTGTGGGGCCGAAGCTATTATATCTGTGTCGTCCCCATACAGAGCTAGGGAAGTGATCGCATTCCTGGGATTGCCGTGCAAATATATGTTGAAGAAGGAGAGACCTAAAATTGAGCCCTTCGATAGATATTCTGTAACAGACTTTAATGAAGAGTAATTGCTGAATATGAGCCTACGCAGACAGGTGCGAACCATATGTCTGCACTGACAGCACGTCGTCGGTAGCTCCTTCTGTAATAGGTCAAGAAACATCGGAATTGGAAATTAGAAGAATGAAAGAAAGTAGCATGATCCCACAAATCAAGTTTTCTAGTGCAGCATATAGTTGGGCGTGTGGGAATCCGTTGATTTTCAAAGTAAACCCTGGCTCAAGGATGCACAGGTGTACAGAAACAAGCAGAAGACGGGGTATTATTGTGTGAACATTGTTTTCATGGAGTACTGTATGACCCCTTATCACCACAGAACAAACCCCCACGTCTCTGCGCTACGTGAACATCATTGCAGACCAGGTTCACATATTCATGACAACAGTATTTCCGGCGACAGACGGGTTTATCAATGGAATAATACTCCATGTCATGAGGGTCGAATCGTCAGGGTGTGGTTCGACGAATATTCTAGTGACATTCAAGTCATGTCTTCGCCTCCAAATTCACCTAACATTAATTCAATCAAGCATTTATGGTCTCACATTTAAAAGAAAAATTCGAGTTAATACGTTAACCCCTCGCAATGTGCAGGAATCGGAGGACAATTTTGTGAGCACTTCGTACCAGTTACCTTAGGCTACATACACTCAAGAGCCAAAACATTATGGCAGTCTGTCAATAAGGAGTTGTCCCACCTCAGGCGTGACACACAGCTTCAACCCGCCTCGGCATGTATGCCACAAATCCTTGCTAGATGGCCGGAGACAGATTGTACCAGATGTTTAAGTAACGGTTATGCCAATCCGAGATATTACGAATTGGTGGTCTTTGAACTTTGAGCTGCCGTCCCATGACATCCCAAATGTTTTCTATCCGATTGATATCCAATGAGTTAGGCGGCCAGGACATTAACTGGTATTCAGCATCATGTTCCTGGAACCACTCCAATTTTAGCTTTGTGACACGGGGTGTTCTCCTGTCGGAACATTCCATTTCCATCTGGAAAATCAGAGGCCTTGTAAGGGTGCAACTTGTACGCAGTGATGTTCAGATACCCTGTACCATTCATGATCTGCTCTACCACAACCATGAGTCCCAGAGACGCCCATGAGAACGTCCTCCAAAGCATAATACAGCCACCTCCGGCCTGTGTATGACGTACAATACATTGAGGGTGCAACTGTTCGCTTGGAAGACGACGTGATGAATGACAAACCGTGATTCATCTGACCACGCAACTCTCTCCAACCGCTCCATGGACCAGTCGCGATGTTCTCAGCCTCACTGAAGGCGCCGTTGGCGATGACACTTGGTCATCAAAGGTAAACGAGTGGGTCGTTTGCTGCGTAGCCCCATATCCAACAGTGTCCGGTGAACAGTGTGGTCCGATACTATTCTACTTTTCCCTGCATTGTAATAGGTTGTCAGCTGAGCCACTGTGTGGCTCCGGTTTTGCTTCACCAGGCGAGTCATTCTCAGACGACCTTTTTCTCTGATAGCGTGTTTACATCCAACACGATGTCGTCTACTGCTGGTTTCTCTTTCATTCATCCATTTTGCATAAGTAATAACAACTTTAGATCGCGAACAACCCACGAGTCGTGCAGTTTTGGAAATACTTGGCCGAACGATGGCCGAATGGTTAGGGTGTTTCCTTCGGTACCGGAGTTCATGGGTTTGAATCCCATTGTGTCATGGATGTTCGTAGCCGTTCGAAAACGGCTGTAAATCGTAGGTCCCGGTCTTATTAACACGCGTGTTGCAAAAAGTAGATCGTAGCACTTGAAACCTAACTAAAAAACTTCGGAAAAACTTGTTCCGAGCTTTCGAGCCATTACAATCTTTCCTCTATCGAATTCGCTTACATCCGCAGCCTTTCCCATCACACACAGAAGTAAGTGGAAAAGGATCCTTCAGACTCTCCAACAATAGCTAAATACCACTTCCACGTGATCATGTGCCATCCACGCTATCCACTCGAGTTCATTGCATAATGTAGGGGTGATCATAATGTTTTGGCTCTTGAGTGTATAAATACTTTGTGGAATCGATGTCAAGCAGGGTTCTGCAAATTTTGGGAGCTAAATGTGATCCTATATGTTTTTAATAAGGTAGTCATAATGTAATGGTTGTTCCGTATACGCATGCATACATAATATCCCGTTCGTATTGAAGACTATTGAGTGGACATGTTTCTCTGACAAGAGCAGAGCTTTTAATGATAGACAAAAGCAATCTTCTGCTACAAATTTTTCCTTACAGCGACAGATTTACAGATATTCCCGTGAGATTACAGCATGGTCAGCATTATTAACAGTCAGAAAGTGTAAGCTTTGGGAGACTGGTTTGAATTATTTTAAGCATGAAACGCACCATTAAATAAGATATTAAATGGCTGGGGAAATAGATATGAAAGGTAGAAAATGCAAAAAGAAGAATTTGAGAGATATTTTAAATGCAATCATTTGGATATGTTACATACAGACACACACACAGTTAAATCCATTTAAGTTTCCCTTTGGTTCAAGAGATTACAACTTCTTAAATGGAGAAATCAGATAAAATATATATGCATACAGTTGTTTCTTTGTCCCAGTTTTTTTAAAGTTTAAAAAAGCTTTATTTTTGAATATGTTTATATTTTCCCACTTTCAGCCCTTTTATTAATTACTTTAGACATTTACTATATTTACATATATATATATATATATATATATATATATATATATATATATACATATACTGTTGTATTTCTTAAATTTATTCAATAACTATAAAACATAACAACTTTATTAAAACTTCATTAAGCCTAACAAACAACAGGATTCTAAGTTATTATTGCATATACAATTGCCAATATCTCTTTTACAATTTCATACATTGTATGTTGCCAATACATAATAAATATAACTACACATTATACAAATTAATATATTTTAAATACACAACATCTCCCCCTTTTTCATGACATGACAAAATCTCTGAATCTTGAAGGTGGTTTTACAATGCAACCCTTTCTTGTTATGTATTCATTTTGTGGTACATTGCCTGTATCCTGAATAACAGACCTTTGCCTACTATTCCAATCAGTATCTGCCATATCTCCCCTTTCAATGTTAGTTGTCTGCGTTGCAACACTATCATCAAAGCGCTCTTGAAAAGAATTTTTTCGAGGTCTCAAATAAAATGAATTTCTCCTCAATATACTACCTTTTACAGATTTTACTAAATAGGATCTAGGGGTCTTATATTTTTTTATAATATGGGCTGGCTCCCATTTATTACCAGACCATATAAGGACACTCTCCCCTTCACTAAAGTCTGCCCTTTTCCTAGCTTGCAAATCATAATATTTTTTACTCTTAGCTCTTTTTAATTCTAACTGCTCTTTAAAATTTCTAACTATTTTTGGTTTCAACATAGAACTTGTCGTGGGTAATTTCACCTACTCATAAGTATTTGAGCAGGAGAAACATTCATTCCACTTATTGGTGTATTTCTATGCTCCAGTAAGGCTTCATTTATCATATCTATTTCAATGCCTGATTTACGGAGAATGCCTTTAGCAATACCCACCATTTTCTCAGCAAATCCATTGGATTTAGGATAATTTGGACTACTATTTATAATTTCAAACCCTCATTCTCTGGCAAATTTATTCATTTTAATACTAGCAAAAGGCATGTTGTCACAAATTATAACTTTTGGTATACCATGAGTGGAAAAAATAGCCTTAAGTTTTGATATAATTTGATCAGCTGTTTTATTTGAAAATTTTAATATCTCTAACCATTTTGATAAGTAACAGCCAATGATAAGATAACTATTACCCCCAAACTCGCAAATATCCACTCCGATTTTTTCAAATGGTAACTTTGGTAGTTCATGATTCATTAGAGGTTCTTTGATATTTTTCGGTCTATATTTCTCACACACTTTACATTTAGAGACCATCTCTTCAATATCTTTTGTTAACCCAGGCCAAAATAAAACTTGTCGAGCTGTAGCCTTAGCCTTCTCCATCCCACAGTGAGATATATGGAGAATATTTAACATTTCTGCTCTCAAACTGACTGGTACTATTACTCTATCATTTAGAAATACTAGTCCTTCTTCAACATATATAGGATTTCTAAATTTTAAAATACTCTTGAGTTTCTACTGGCACATTTTTACTATTAGAGGGCCACCCTTCACGCCAAAATTTTAGAATATGTGACAGACCAATATCAGAGAGAGTTGCCTTCCTAAATTCATTTTTCCTAGACTCACTCACTTGCAAATGTTTAGTTAAATTGTGAACTAACTCTGTCATTTCTATATCATCTTCCACAGGTTTTACAATATATGCTCTTGATAACAAATCTGCTATATACATAAATTTGCCAGGTAAATACTTAAGATTTAATTGATATTTTAATAATTTTATTTTCATTCGCTGCAACCTAGGTGACATCACATTACCTACATTTTTATTCATTATAGAAACTAAGGGTTTGTGATCAGTCAAGATTTCCACTGGCCTACCATAAATAAAATAATGAAATTTGTTTGCCACAAATACAATACTGAGAAATTCTTTCTCTATCTGAGCATAACCTTTTTCTGCATTAGTTAAACTCCGAGAAGCAAATGCAATTGGTCTCCCATCTTGCAACATGCAACAATCTAAGTCATCCTTGGAACTATCAGCCTGTATAACTATTGGCTTTGAGCTGTTAAATACCCCTAACACTGGAGCAGTTACAACTTTATTTTTCAAAATCTTAAGTGCAGTTGCATGCACAGGCATCCAATGCCAACTTATGTTTTTCTTAAGAAGTTCTCGTAAAGGTGCCGATATAGCAGATGCTTGAGGGATAAACTGCCTAAGGTAGTTAATCATCCCTAGTATTCGTTGGATCTCAGTTTTATTATTAGGTTCAGGCATATCAAGTATAGCTTGAATGTAATCTGGATCAGGTTTCATACCTTTACAGTTAAATACATATCCCAAATATTTGACTTCGGGTACTCGAAACTGTATTTTGTTCTGGTTGAATTTAATATTTAATTCTTTAGCCCTCTTAATAACTTTAGCTAAGATTTCATCATGTTATTCTAGAGTTTCCCCTGCAATGAGGAGGTCATCAACATAAACTAGAACCCCCAGAATGTTGCTAAAATTTGCCTCATTTCTTTTTTGGAAAATTTCAGGTGAACATGATAAACCCATTGGGAGACGTAAAAATTTATAACACCCAAATGGTGAGCTAAATGTACACAAATCGCTACTTTTGTCATCTAACTCAATCTGAAAAAAACCGTCCTTAAGATCAAGCACTGAAAAAACTGTTTTGTTACACAACTGAGAAGCAAGCTCTTCAACTTTTGGTATTAAAACATGATCTCTTCTTATTACTTTATTTAGATCTTGAGGATCTAAACATATTCTTATTGACCCATTAGGTTTCTCTACTACAACCAAATTACTAACCCAACTCCGTGGATTATCAACTTTGGCAATAATTCCCTCCCCTTCCAACTGTTTTAATTTTTCCTGAAGTTTTGGACGTAAACTGACTGGTACACGTCTAGGAGGGCGGATAACAGGTATAGAATTTTCCTGTAATTTAATAGTATACTTCCCTTCAAATTTACCAACTCCTGTAAATATTTCCAAATTATTATGAATAAATTGTTCAATTTGATTTACATTTGAAGTTACATTGTCAATACATTTAACAAAATCCAGTTTTATATAACCTTCCAACCCAAGTAAAGGTCTGGATTTAGAATTATTAACAACAACAAAATTAACACTAGCCTGCTTATTATCAACATTACATATTAAATTAATCATACCTGCAGGCTTAATTTTAAATCCACCATACGCTTCCAATATTATGTTTGTATTTTCAAGTACTAAATCCCTGTTTAAAACTGAGAAAACATGTAATGGTAAAACACTTATCTGTGCTCCAGTATCTAATTTAAAATTTATATCATGACCACTAATTTGTATGTCTTTAGTCCATTCATTTTTAACATTCACTTTACCTACCTGTAACACACTCACAGATTCAATGAAAAAATCACTTTGAACATCAGAACAAGCAAAATATTGTTCTTCCTCTTTATTTTCACTGCATGTTACGTTTTGCACACTACGATATTTACAACCAGAAGAAAAATGATTAAAATTGCCACATTTAAAACACTGTTTACCGAAAGCTGGACATTCAGCTTTTTTATGCTTTCTGTTGCACTTCTTGCACTGGTATACAGTATTTGAAGCGTACATGCGTTGCGGAACATCACCACTAGTATTTTTTGAGAGCAGACTATGAGTAACTTGTCTTTTTCGAACTGCATCAACACTTTTGTTCTGTACAGTTTGAGCCTGTTTCCTGCTCAGCTCTGATGCCCTGCAAATATCTACTGCTTTGGCTAGAGACAAGTCTCCTTCTCTTAACAGTCTTTCTTGTAGACCAATGTCTGAGATTCCCAGGACAATTCTGTCTCTCACAAAACTGTCACTTTGATCACCAAATTCACAGGACTTCACCAACTTTTTTACATCAGTATAAAAGTTATCAAAACTTTCATTAACTTCTTGTATTCTTTGATTGAAAACAAACCGCTCAACTACAACATTCCTTTTTGGCGTTATATGCCGATCGAATGCTTTAATCACCTTTTTGTAATTATTACGATCATCTTCTGACAACTCAAAAGTATTAAAGAGTTCCACTGCTTCTTCGCCAACAGCATTTAATAGAATTGCCACTTTAACGTCAGATTCTTTTTTCTCATTGCCTGATGCCTTCATGTAGATAACGAATATTTGTTTGAATTTGCGCCAATTCTCGGCAACATTACCATCTAGGCTTAAGCCTACCGGTGGCCTGCAATAATCACTTGACATCATCTTTTTCACTTATAAATCTATCTTAATAACTATCACTTCATATAGGCTCGATTTATCTTTTAACTAACCGGCTGCGCCATGTTGTATTTCTTAAATTTATTCAATAACTATAAAACATAACAACTTTATTAAAACTTCATTAAGCCTAGCAAACAACAGGATTCTAAGTTATTATTGCATCTACAATTGCCAATATCTCTTTTACAATTTCATACATTGTATGTTGCCAATACATAATAAATATAAATACATATTATACAAATTAATATATTTTAAATACACAACATATACGTATAAGGTCTATGTATATATATATTCGTGGCTAGCACATAAATTTATAATTTAGAACTTTAGAGTATACATATAGATATACATGAGTATATATATATTACATATATTTATACATATCACTCGAACACATATATATGTGTGTACTCAGATATCTAATAAGTATATATATATATATATATATATATATATATATATATATATATATATATGTATATATATATATATATATATATATTTATATATTTATATATGTAAATACATCTATATATAATTATATATTATTAAATATTGTTTATCAGATGTTTAAAGAAATATAGATAATGCTTTGATATTATACATTATGTTACAATAATATTGATTTAAATATTCCTTAATTACTAAAGTTATCTGTAAATTAATAAAACAAATGCTTTTCTTGAATATTTATTGGCTTTAATTTCTAAATTGTACAACACACTGAATTCTGTGTATTGCGTACGAAATAATTAAAACTGAACTATGCATAAACCCACATTAAAAAAACACGTCCTTTCTAAATTCGTTATTTGATCTAAACTATCTTTATTCACATCCTGTAGAATCCAAAAATAGGGTACAACAGTTCCTAAAAACGATATTGTAACAATAATGTATTGCATCCTGTAAACAATGAGTGAAAACCCCATGTGTCATATGCAAGTGTAAGTGCTCATTCTGACTCTCCAACCCTCATAGACAGACATAAAATATGTAAATATATTTCGTTACTGCTTACCATCGTCGGGAAAATACACTGTAAAAATATACACATATATACATACATATATGTATATTATTATTAAATATTAAGCAGATATATATTCTGTTTCCTCCAACACCAAAAATATTATAGTAATAATAATAAATATTATGTAATAAATAATAATTTTAGTGCCACTTATTCCCAAAGTTGCTCTTTAAAGTTTGTTTAATTCCTACAAGTGATATTTGTACATTTTATGATATGTCTTGCATAATGTCCATGATGAGTATATTGTTTGATTATTTGTATATATTTCTTTAAATGATTTTAGTAAGGTTTTCACTCATATGTATTTTTACCTTTTAAGTAGACCTTTTTACATTGAATCCATCATTTACTATTTTAAGTTAATTTGTCTGCTTTTACTTTATATGGTTTAGACGTGAAAGATCTATCTACATGTATCAAGAATAGTGGCAAAATGTTTCACAAATAAAGTTAAGTTTACCTAAAAAGAGGAAACTCTTTTTTTTAAAACATATTTAAAAAAGTCTTTACGATTCATAAGTAATTTGGATGATGTTAGTATCAAGTAAATAAATTTTTTTTAATACAAGTTTAGCTGTTTCAAACAATAGTTATTAATTTGCCAATAAACCTTCATACAAATATTACAACTATTTTAATTTGAGTGGAAAATATTTTTACCCTTAAAGAACTGTCTTATTTATATATTAAAATAAAGAAACTTATTAACCGAGTAAACAAATTAAAATTCAAAATCTATTAGTAAACAACCGTTATAGACTCTTAGAATCAAGCTTAAATGTCTAATTATGAAAAAATTTCATCTCTTGATTTTTCATATTGGAAAATTACATTCTGCTGGTACAGCCGTGAGCAAACATTCATTCACAAAATTTTTATGAAATTAGTTTACTATTAACCTCCCTTAATTTAATATAAGAAAAGTCATACTAAGAAATTCTGTTCATGAATAAAAGACAAAAGAATTAAAATTCAATGAATGTTAATTTATTGGTAATAATAAAATGATACAAAGAAAATTTAAAAAATAATAAAACATATTTTCAGCATGTAAAACAAACTTCAGATGTAATGAGGAATTATACAATAAACAGGACAATAATAAGTATATATTTAGGAGTTCCAAAAATGATAGAATGTCTAGGAGATGAATAAACGTTCTAACCACAAACATACAGTATATACTACCAAATGAGTCTTGAAATCCTTAATGAATTATTCATAGATAAACACACTTCTAATTGGAAAAAAAGCACAATGAAAACATTTAGGAAACTGGAGCAGTTGTTACTTGTCGCAGATCTTTTCCTAAAAGGGGATACACATATTCCGGATAGAATTCGTCAGATTTTCTTTGCAGTAAGAGATACTGCTTCAGATGCAATGGTATATCGAGATACCAGACTCCATGTGGAAGAGCTCTCGCCTCTGTAAGACAATGACGCACTTTGCAACGGCTTAAATGCTTTAATGACCTAGGAGTAGGAGATTCCTTTATTCCTGGAAACTCCTCGGCTGATTTCTTACATAAGTCTTCAGTCACACTTTCGTCGAATTCTCCTATGGTAACCACACGTAAAAACCTGAAAAAAGTTTAATATAACATAAATATCTTGTAAAAGTCTTTAACATCATATTGAAATCTGTTAACGGCAGTGTTACACATGTGTTATAAAATATTGAAAGAAACTTTGTACTTCAAAATTTTCGTAATATATAAATAGTTTTGAAAGGCATGAAAAAATAATTGAAAAAATAATTATATTCTGTTATCAAAATAATTAAAAGAAACTAAATATAATAATTTTAAATTTTAATAGAAAACGAAGATATAAAATAAAAAATTCTTTTAAAATTATGTAAAATTTTGATTTATATTTTAAGTCTAAATTTTCAATTAAAAAAAAATTTCGGAAATACAAGAAATGTTTTGAAAAATGAATATTCAAATTTAAAATTTATTAAGTAGCATGTGATTAATAATAATAAATACTAAATTTTATGTAACAAAATTTAGTATTACGACTTTTTCCAAAAAGGTCAAACACTTTAAGAAATTATGGAACAATTTTAAAAATAATTGAATAACATCTGATAAACATTAAATTATATTTAAAAACATATGTAACTAAAAAATTTAATGTAAAATCAAATATTGGTTTTGAAAAACCTTTCAATGTGATCAAAATTTAATAAATTTAGAGCATTTTCTAGATTGATAATTTAGAAATAATACACATAAGTGTATAACAAGAGCTATTTGACATGTAGTGCAGGAGTATTCTGTAAAATATCAAAATTTTTATTTTCACATATTTCTCTTGAAAATATGTGAAAAGAAATTAAATTCCAATTTTTTTACACATCTACAGAACAGTGTTTTAAGCTCAATGTTTATTAGAATAATAATAGGCACGGTGAGATACATTATGAAATTAAATTAAGTCTAAAAAATTTATAGAAAAGCATTAGTTTAAGAAATGACTTACCTTTCAATCTCAGCTGCTGTGATGAATGGTTCTTGTTGAGCCTTAAATATCAATTTTATACTTGCAATGTATCTTCGGCATTTCGGGAATAATTCTGACATTTTGAACAGAAGAATAACATAAATTATCATTAAAACCCAAAAGAGTCTTCTCTGCTCTTGGAATGTTAGGTCAGCCAAAAGTGTTCCCGAACTGTCCCAAGATATGCTTTGATATAGAACAGGCAACAATTTCAGCCTAAATTATAAAAGACAAAATTTTAATATCATGGATATTTTATAGATATGGATAAAATTATATGTTGATTAAAATTCTAAACAAATCTTTAAATGGTCATAACTCCGCACTTTAGAAAACAAAAAGGAAAAATTTTCAGTAACATCTTTGATTGGGTTATTTTCTATGAAATGAGAAAATAATGCATAAACATTGATTTAATAGTTACTAAATAATCTGAGTCTTTCTACAAATGCATATTTCGTGCATAAACGTCAAAAATAATTTTGTTGCACAATTGAAATTTTTGTCAATCATAAGAATTTGAAAGATTTGTGATACATTACGAAGCTATATATTTATTACTATACACTTGAAGCTCTTTTAATTGTAAATAATTCTAAAATCTCAGAAAATGATATAATCTTTTGCAGTCCGTATAGCATGGCAGCTTTCACGTCACAATTCTAGTTAATAAAGTACTTTAATTAATCTTAAATTTCAATTTCATAGTAAAAATTTTATAGATTTTGAAAAAATTAAAAATGTTTTGAGATTTATCAGAGATTTGATATATTTAAAATATATTGAAAGATTCAACAAATATTATCTTCAATTTAGATTTGATTTGAAACAATATCTTTGCAACAATAAAAAATGTTTTGAGTTTCAAAATATATAAAAAATTTTCCTCAAAGCCAATCAAGATCTATCTGACATAATATACAGCAGATTTGTATTACAAACACGTATATATAAACATAAATGTGTATATAAATATAATACAAGAATTTATGTGTATTTATAATAAAAAACATTCTAAAGAAATTTTTTAAGATGGAAAAAAGCATCCATACAAGTTTTTAAACATAAAAAAATATTTCCGAACTTTTTGAAGTATAATAATTTATTCTGTGAAGAATATTCTTGAATAAACAAATATTTGTGGTTATCTAAACCACGGAAGAAGGTATTAATGTTATAGTAACAGAAAAATTCATAAAATAATTAGTTTCAGTTTAAGAATGTATGTATTGTATAATGTAACATAAATTCAGGTGTAAATATATATAGATATATATTATATATATATATATATATATTTATAATGAAAATTACATATAATGTAAAATGTTTAAAAAAATAACAATAAATAATAAATATTTACATTAGATAGAACAATATTATAAAAGAAATTGGCATGTGGAATTCTCATTTTGATTTCCAAGTAATTTTTTGTCCGTTTATAACGATTATGCTCATGGATATTGTATTTTTTTGCCAACTATCGAAAAACTTTTAAATTACTCAGTTAAAACAGTATAACAGCATAAGTTAATGTATAACTAGTATTTCTCGGTATGTATAAGTAGTATTTCTATAAACAACAACACAAATTTGAATATCCTAAGCTAAAGCACTCATTTAAAATATAATACATTCATGAAAACATCTATGAAGTACAATGAACATCATACGCTACTAAAGATATATTATTAAATACCGATTACAAAGAAACCAGTAAAAATGATTGTTTAAATAATATAACGAAATCATATTAAATATGTTGTTTTTATTATATAAAAATAATTATTTATTTCATTTGTATGAGAAATTTAGATCAGATTTAAACGATAAGTGATTATAATAGATCATAGAAAAGTTTGAATGTAAAATAAAATCCAGAAAGGATCATTTATTTTAATTTTCTTCAGAAAAAAGTGTACTTACGTGAGACATCTTAAAATTGCTTCCAGACAATACCGGGTCTCAATAGGATTGATCTGGAAACTGGCACCGTAGCGGACTGTCCTTATTAACAGTTCAAAATCCAACAGCAAGGCAGGAGAACATATATTGTTATAAGAATTTACACATTTACACAAAGGGTCCACAAAATAATGTATCACAGAAACAGGAGAGTCGATTAACGACCACACTCTCATCACTGTA
>JAGEOH010000716.1:25000-31039 GCA_032207245.1 Pardosa pseudoannulata | reverse complement strand
AAAAACAGAAATGATATTTTTTACTTTTTCTGTCATTGAACAGGTCTCAGCAGAATCAGTAAGAATGGGTCTGATTTAAGCTTTTGTAAATTTTTGATCTTCGTTTTTCTGATAGTGAAGTCAGACTTCAAGTATTTTTTGAGTCCGAAAAAAAAATGGTTAGCATCTATGACTCTACTACGGATCTCAGGCATTAAATCATTGAGAGTATTAACTTCCGATCCTAAATATAAAATTTGTTAACAGCTTCAAATTTATAATTCTCAATTTCAAATAGGGGCTGCTATTAATACCACATAGGATGTACTTAGTTTTATTTTGCTTGATTGCTACATGTATTTTGCTGTCTGTAGTCTCTAGAGATGTAAAAGCCTCTCTAAGTGACTCTGGGGTGCGTGCGACTATGTCAATATCGTCATCAAAGGCAAAAATCTGAACAGACTTGTTGATGATAGTTCCTAGAGTATTAATGTTGGAGTCTTTAATGATTTTTGTGAGGGCAAGGATTATTTATAACTATTTTTTACTTTGAATTCAATCTTTCGAGCACCTACAAACGTTATCCACGCACACCCAATTTGTTCTCTCACACAAGTTCTAAAGTTGTTCCAATTTTAAAACAACTGCTCTATAGAAAGCATTGGGAACCATTGTTTTATACAATGTATGGGACTTTTCAAGTAGATATTTGGAATCCCTGCTTAAAGATTTATACGGATTAAATTGATTTATAAGCTTCACTTACGGGAAAAAAATCCTACATTCTTCTTCCATTTCTTTGAAAGTAGATGAAGACATGGTGCCTATAAAGTCTCAAGTCCGATTCCAAGCAGTCGAGCCACCTACGTTTAAGTCTCCCTTTTTTTCGAGTGCCAAATAGTCTGGCCGAGAAGATCTTTTTTGTTACACGATCTTCATCCATTCTGCACAGGTGTCCTGCCCATTTAATTCTCTGAATCCTTATATATTGTACTATGTTTTAATTGCAATTTATTTATATTTGCTTGAAATAATTGATTGCTTCATCAGCGATCAAAAATATATTGCACGTGAGCCGGCGTGCTTTAGACTGCGTCAATTTACTCGAGGTTACATTCAGACTATTAAAAACAAAGTTGTATTTATTACATTGCTATATATTTTAATAAGACAATTTGTCGAAACGTCACGAACTACTATAATGCCCTTCCCATTCATTTTCATGTTTACAACAGCCAATGGACAAACAATAAACTGCCCTTCCGTTTGAAACTAAAGAAAGAATTGTCATAATTTGAGAATTTGCTCTACTGCGTGAAATCGCCTTATTATACTGATTCACACTCTAGCATTTTCAGCAGCAATGCAATTTATTGTGTCATCAGCGATTAAAAATATATTGCACGTGACCCAGCGTGCATTAGACGGCGTCAGTTTACTCGAGGCTAAATTCAGACTTGTAAAAGTATCGTTGTGTTTATTACATTGCTATATATTTTAAGTATACTGATTCACGCTCTAGCATTTTAAGCGGCAGTGCAGTTTATTGTGTCATCAGCGATCAAAAATATATTCCACGTGATCCGACATGTATTAGTCGGCGCCTGCTTACAAGAGGGTAAATTCAGACTTATAAAAACATCGTTGTGTTTATTACATTGCTTTATATTCTAAGTATACTGATTCATGTGTAAGCATTTTCAGCTGCAGTGCAATTTATAAAAGTGGCACTGCGAAATAAGCAAATTCCTTTGCTTTTTTCAGCGTGTTCAAAATGTTTACCGCATTTACTCAGTCTCACTAAATACTAGAACTTTATAACTATTCAGATATAAAGAGATTACATAATTTTCAGTTTTTATAGCAGAATCTAAACTGTATTCTGTATTGCCAAAGAGAATGAAAACTTTCTAAAAATTATTGTAAAGGAGGACAGTGTAATACACTTTCAATGATTTCTAATATCTCACTAAATATTAGGGCTTTATAACTATCTAGATATTAAAAAAAATTCATATTTTCAGTTTTTATAGCAGAGTCTAAACTCTATTCTGTATTACTAAAAGAGAATGAAAACGTTCTAAAAATTATTATAAATCAAAACAACATAATACACTTGCAATGATTTCTAATAACTTACTAAATATTAGGGCTTTATAACAATCTAGATATAAAAAAAAATTCTTTATTTTCAGTTTTTATAGCAGAGTCTAAACTCTATTCTGTATTGCCAAAGAGAATGAAATCTTTCTAAAAATTATTGTAAAAGAGGACAGTGTAATACCCTTTCAATGATTTCTAATAACTCACTAAATATTAGGGCTTTATAGCTATCTAGATATTAAAAAAATTTCATATTTTTCAGTTTTTATAGCATAATCTAAACTCTATTCTGTATTATTAAAAAAGAATGGAAACTTTCTAAAAATTATTATAAATCAGAACAACGTAATACACTTGCAATGATTTCTAATAACTCACTAAATATTAGGGCTTTATAACTATCTAGATATTAAAATATTTCATAATTTTCAGTTTTATAGCAGAGTCTAAACTCTACTCTGTATTGCCAAAGAGAATGAAAATATTCTAGAAATTATTATAAATCAGAACAGCGTAATACACTTGCAATGATTTCTAATAAAAAATACTGAATGACGCATATACGTCAAAGAAAATGTTACTGAGCTGTTCTCTTTTCTGTAAAAGAAAGAAATGAAAGGATTTTATTTCTAAATAATATTTGAAAAATATGTGCATAAATGTAAATTAATGGAGGATAAAAATAATTTTCGTATTTATTTTTTCATAATTATAACAAACACACATTAGAATGTGTTTGTATGTTTAGATTTACTTTTGTAAGTGTAGTGGCAACACACACCGGATTTGAAGTGACAAGCCACTTCTGCTTTCATGGAAACTTAGAAAAGTCGCAAACATATTTTATATTTAGCCCTAATTGAGTCTAATATTCATATTTATACTTATATTTAGGCCCAATCGATTCTAATATTCATATTTATATTTATATGTATATTTAGCCATATATCATATATAGGCCCAAATGAGTCTAATATTCATATTTATATTTATATTTAGCCATATTTTATATTTAGGCCTAATTGAGTCTGATATTCATATTTATATTTATATTTAGCCATATTTTATATTTAGCCCCAATTGAGTCTAACATTCCTATTTACATTTATATTTAGACCCAATTGGGTCTAATATTCATTTAAGGATTTTTAGTATAAGAGTTTATTAAATAGTATTCACTTTATCACAATACTGCATACCGATAAGACATTTATAGAATCATTAATATCCATTTTTCTAAATAGCCATAAATATGTATAAAATATAATAATTCATTAACCAATATTCGTCTTATCACAACATTGCATACCAACAAAACGTATGACACTTATAGAATCTTTGACATCAATTTTCCTAACTAACCATAAAAATGTATTAAGTATGAACATTTTTTTTTTGTCTTTGAGCGAGCGTGAGGGAAACCATGTTTAAATCCTTTGTATTGATCTAACAACCAATACACAAGCAGTGAATCCTTCCATTTAATGCGTGTAAACATTCTTTCAGACAAATACAACATGTTTAACTGGTGGCTCGAAATAATGCGATGCTTTGGTTAATGAGAAACCAATGAAAAGTTCGATACATTTGATTCGGTTTCAATGGAGTCTAGGAATATTTTCTCAGATGCTTCGATCCCGTATACTAGTTCCTTATCACCAAATTACGGTCAATCTTATCTCAAGAAGTGCCAATACTAAAGAGTTTTTCAAAAAACTACTTTATTGAAAGCCACTTAAATTATTGTAACGCCAGCATTTTCATCTTTACAAATCATACATTGATTTTTGGGGTAAGTTTATTAAAAGTTTATGCATAGATACACATAGGCACGCATACTATATGTGTGTCAGTATCATGTTTCAAGCGTATTTGAATAAATCCTTCAAGCATCATTATAAAATCTTCTAAAATCGTTTTCGAGGGATCTTTTATTGAAAGTAAAAGTTTGTGTATATGAAAAGCATTGAAATCAATGCCGACAAAATATTTGTACTCGTCTAAACTAGTGTAAAACAGTCTCACGTGGCATGAGGAGATCTAATTGGTTATGTGCAATTGCAGTATTAAGAAGCTCTGTTAAACGATTAAAAAAAGTGAATTAATTTGCTTGTGTATTGGATCTTAAGTAACTTCAGTCTCTAAGATGCCAACGGAGGGTGCTTCTAAAGAAAGAATTAGTGGAATGCTAAAATCCTGATGATCTCAAACCGAATTCTCAATAGGTTTAAGTGTGTGATATCCCGATTGTAACAGAGATTTTAAAGTAGTGGCGATGTAGCCCAGTAATAGGTCTACAAAGGCTGTTCGCACATTTTTAAACGATTTTGGTTAGAGGTATTAAAAATCTTTTGCAGCATTTTAAATAACTGCAATTGTACTATGTTTTTAAAAGTCAAAATTATGGTCTGCGGCTTTAGAGGTTTGTTTTAATTCAAAATGGAGTTTTTAACGAAGTGGTTCGAAGGCTATATTTATGCTCTTTCCGAAGAAGTATTCATATCATTTTATCAAAAATAATTTGAGAGTCATGGTTTTTTTGTGATATCTAAAGCATCGAAGTAATATCGTCAAAAAGAAAGGAAAAAACTCAAATTGGAGCCTCGAGAGGGACCAAAATTCCAAACAATTATCCAAGGGAAAAACGAACATCTTCGAATATTGCAAAGATCCTTTGTTTAATGTGAAAATAAAATCCCCCTAGTCAAAGGACAGTTGCAAAATCATTAAAATTCTTGTTTTCCACTATAAACAAAATGATAAATGTTGATTTAAGTCTTGAGAAAGTGAAAAAACTCAATGTGCATCGTCTTTCTCTTAAACATATCCGGAACGCAGGACACGATGCAGAATTCTGTAAGAGAAACATTTATCCAAAGAAAAATGGAAAAACAATGTCATAATACCTGAATCATGGGTGTATTTAAATGACTGCAACAGAAAAAGAGCTATTTATTATCATTAAAAAGGGAGAAAAAAAATTTAGAATAATACAAATTTTTTTCTGGGAATTTTAGAATACAAATTCTTATCTGGCAAAATATTTTAACTTACCGATACATGTTGCAATATTACCTGTATTACAATCCCAAGTTGTGATAATTTAAAGAGAGTGTACAGCTTAAAAACACTTGTCGTTTCCTAAACATTAAAAACTAGTTTAACGATATATAATTAAAGCAACAATAAAACTTTATTATTCTAAAAATTTTATTATTCTAAATTTGTATTATTCTAAAGTACGTGGTTTAAAGAATCAAAAGAAAATTCTTCCAAGAGATTCATAATTGTTGCTGGTTTTCATATAATGACAAGTTCAAAAAAAAAAGAGAGTTGAAAAAAATGTCAAGATTAACTCCAAATACTATCAGGAATATATTTTATAACCAATTTTTCTGAATGAAATACCATCGCTTTACCCTTAGTACCATTAATATGTGGAACTCAATCAAGACAAAGCTAGCAGTCGCATATCCAAATTCACTATAAATTTCCGAAAAGAAATGGAACGAAAAATCGGTATCAAAGCCATACCCTTCACTGATATCCCTGCTAAATCTCCCGATGTATCACCTATGGATTTTTGTGCTTTCGAACTTTTAAAATCTGCATTATCTAAACGTCGTCCCACAAACCTTACAGGACTCCGAAAGCTGTTCAGGAGGAATGGAATAGAATACCTCTTCTGACACTTCAAAAAACATTATTATCCTGGAAATTAGGGTGTTGCAAGATAGTACAGAATAAGGGATATCAAATAGAACATTTCAAACATGAGAATATTATGTAATTTAGTTTTGTGACTAAATTATACATCGTCTAAAAATGTGTGAACAGCCTCTGTATTCAACAGTACCAACTATTTTGGATCTCCAGTATTTAATAATTACTTCGCAATGTCAGAAAAGCAGTTCCAGGACGAATACCTCTTCTGACTGAGCATTTATCCTCGTCGGA
>JAGEOH010000716.1:15000-17500 GCA_032207245.1 Pardosa pseudoannulata | reverse complement strand
AGCCTTCCGAGATCGTCTTTATAATAACTTTATATATGGAACTACCCATTTCGGTTACATACTCGAGTTAAAACTATTTATAATGTTTTTTACTCTGCATAGCATTCACAGAATTCATCTTTCGTATTTTACTTGGGTAAAAAAATAATTATGTGTCACAATATAAGCAAAAGTAGGCTTGCGAGTGATAAAACTTCTTCGGGGAGAAAATGTTTTTAAAAAACACCTGATAAATAGGGAAAATTGTTTTTATTACTGATATATGAATAAAATTCGGACTGATCAAACAAAATATCACAAGCTGTGAAAATTCTTCGGGAAACATAGTACTTTCCAAAACTTCTTTATAATAACCTTCCGTGATTTTCTTTATAATAACTTTATAAATGGAACTACCCACTTCGGTTACTTACTCAAAGTAAAACTATTTATAATGTTTTTGACTCTGTATAATATTCACAGAATACATCTTTCGTATTTCTTTTCGATAAAAAAATAATTATGTGTCACAATAGAAGCAAAAGTAGGCTTAGGAGTGATAAAACTTCTTCAGGGAGAAAATGTTTTAAAAACACCTGATAAGTAGGGAAAGTTGTTTTTATTATTGATATATGAATAAAATGGGGACTGATTAAACAGAACATAGCAAGCTGCGAAAATTCTAAGGGAGACATAGTATTTTCCGAGACTTCTTTATAATAGCCTTCCGAGATTTTCTTTTTAATAACTTTATAAATGGAACTACCCACTTCGGTTACTTACTCAAAGTAAAACTATTTATAATGTTTTTGACTCTGTATAATATTCACAGAATACATCTTTCGTATTTCTCTTGGGTAAAAAAATAATTATGTGTCACAATAGAAATAAAAGTAGGCTTAGGAGTGATAAAACTTCTTCAGGGAGGAACTGTTTTAAAAACACCTGATAAGTAGGGAAAGTTGTTTTTATTATTGATATATGAATAAAATGGGAACTAATTAAAAAAATAATTATGTGTCACAAAAGAAACAAAAGTAGGCTTATGAGTGATAAAACTTCTCCAGGGAGAAAATGTTTTTAAAAAACATCTGAGAAGTGATGAAAGCTGTTTTTATTATTGATATATGAATAAAATGGGGACTTATTAAACAGAACATAGCAAGCTGCGAAAATTCTAAGGGAGACATAGTATTTTCCTAGACTTCTTTGTAATAGCCTTCCCAGATTTTCTTTATAATAACTTTATAAATGGAACTACCCACTCCGGTTACTTACTCAAAGTAAAACTATTTATAATGTTTTTGACTCTGCATAGAATTCGTCGAACATGTTTCCCTCTATTTATACATGGGTGAATATATATTTTTCTCCTTAATTGTGGCGCATTAAGTTGCTCTCCCATTATTTCGGACGTTGGACATGTTGCAAAGCGTGTAGCGCTAACTAGTCGCACGATGGAACAGAGCGTGAAAATCTCGCCACCTAATGGGTCTTCTGGCGATAACAGCCCGTATCAAGCGACTTGATTAATGACTCACTTAGTCCGAGGCAAGCAAGGGTTGCGCTGATAACATTCGCCCCCGCCAACAAATCCATTTTATTTTTAAAAGGGCCTGCTATTATGCACGAATTCAGATACTGTTCGCGAGGATTAGTGCGCCAGATTAGCTATTCAATCGGATAATTGTAAATAACTGGAAAGTTATCCTTACAGACAATAAAATACCAAACACTTTGAATTAATTTAAAGTACCTGACTTACATCTGAAAGTGTATGCCATTTGCAAAGAGTAATGTTCATCTTTCATTCTGAAACATACTGGTATTCTAATAATATTCTATAAATTGCGTTTTCTTTTGACTGCCCAATATGTTTCGTTTCAGTTTAATTAATAATAAACCTGGTCAAATCCTTTTCTTATCTATACAAAATATTCCCTTTAAAATATAACTTGTAATTTTGATGCATTTGATCATTAAATGTAATGGTTTCCATGTAATAGTTAATAGTTCCATGTAATTTTTCAAAGTAATAGTTTCCAATGTAATAGCTAACCATTAAACGTAATGGTAATAGGTAACCATTCTAAAACGTACTGGTATTCTAATAACATTCTATAAATTGCGTTTTTTTTTATAGCCCACAAATGCTTTGTTTTAATTTAATGAACAATAAACGTAGTCAAATCTTTTTTTTTACCTATACAAAATATTTCCTTTTAAAATATAGCTTGTAATTTTGATGCATAACCATTAAATGCAATCATTAATTGTAATGGTTTCCATGTAATGGTTAATAGTTCCATTTAATGGTTCAATGAAATAGTTTCCAATGTAATAGATAATCATTAAACATACTGGTAATAGGTAACCATTAAATGTACTGGTAATAAACCATTAAATGTGAGGGTTAATAAATCGATGTTTTATTACTTTTAATATTTAAGGGTATTTTTAAATTTTAAACTTCAGCGCATTTTCATCTATTTTTCAAGAAATATCATATATTTTATCTTGT
>JAGEOH010000716.1:0-10000 GCA_032207245.1 Pardosa pseudoannulata | reverse complement strand
TTGGCTTTCACAGCAGGTTCGGAGGTTCCGAGTGCGTATCACGCTGGGATTCGTGACGAAAACACAGGATGCAAGTCGATCCAAAATTAGAGTGCAAAGTCACTCTAGGCTGACTACTTCTATGCAAGAAGTTAATTATCAATCAGCAATAACGGGGAGGGAAATCCCAAGTCGAATGTTCGACTATCTAGCAACGGAGACGCTGGCGGTCTCAAAAAAACAAACTCCAGACACGGAGATAAGAGCGGTCCTCGATCGACCAGGCTCTAGCAGGTAGAAGCCTCGAGAGAAGAAACAAAGCAAAGCCCCCGTTCTAGTCCGGTCCTGTTCCATTTATACTAAGCACTCCTTCCGCTTCTCGGTTCTTCGAGAAACTTCCCGAGCCAGGGTGACGCAATCTTGCGGTCACTCCCAAGTCTGCGATCAGCTGTCCTGGTTCCAGATGCTTAACCAACTTAATGCCCTTTTTGTAACCGCTAATGGGCGGCAAGGTGCACTCAATTATGTACACAGTAAAGGTCCATTCAACAGGTAACAATGTTCAGCCGGTTCGGAGCCGTCAATGCACCGTTTTTCAATTACGGGTTTTTAGACCACCTGGTCCTATTATCGGCTACTCGTGAGTCCACGACGAAAGGTCACCTTTTGGGCTCCTTGTTCGTTTTGGGGTCATGTAACGGATCGTTACACCCCCCCTCGCATAAGAATTTTCCACAGGGTGGATCTCGATTATGCCGACAATTCTCGTGGAGAACTGCAACTCTGATCTTCATCGTAAGGAACCAACAGCCACTCAGATACTTAATATACATTATACTAAAAAATAACACTAACTATATTCTAAATTATAATATTAAATAATTACAACACAAAAGACAATATGCAAGTATATACAAGTACATTTCTTACTACATTTTACGTGATGCAGCGGCTTAATGCATCTGCATTAGTATTATCTGTGCCGGGTTTGTGAACCACACAGTAGCTATCAGTTGCAGCACCAGCTGTCATTTCAAAACGTTTGAAAATTTCCGTTGTGAGGTGGCTTGTAAACGAAAAGCCATTTTCACATTGAACTTCGCGCGGAAAACCTAGATGCCTGAAAATCTGTAAAAACGCATCAGTGACCGCTACAGATCCTATATTTGGCACTGGCACCGCTTCCGGGTATTTAAAAACCAGACCTATCGCGGTAATTATATACCGGTTCCCATTTTCAGATTCGGGTAACGGCCCACAAGCATCTATATTAATTTTAGTGAAAGGTTCACTAATTATCGGAGTTAATCGCATAGGCGCCTTCTTTGTATCAATAGCATTCCCTACTAGTTGACAAGGATGGCACGACTTAACATGCGTTTCCATATCTTGATAACACTTCGGCCAATAAAACAATTTAGCGAGGCGTTGTTTCGATTTAGTTACGCCTGCGTGAGTTCCCGCATCTCCGGGACAGAGAGCCAAAATTCTCTCCCGTAACTTTTCCGGTACAACCAAAACGCATTTTTCCTCTCCTAAATGGTTTACCTGAATTTTGCATAACAATCCATTCTTCCGTACAAATCCCTTATGAGCAACCCCCTCGGGCACATTGACTAATAGTTCATTCAATTCCCTAGTCTCAGAGCAATTTTCTTGGCTGACCGCAAATTCCTCTGGGGTTATATTCAAAAGACCCCGTTCTGCGTCGGTCAAGTTGACAATGGGAAGCTCATATTCAGTTTCTTCGCTCGTGTCTTGTAACAATGCGGGTCCCTCCTCTGCGCTTAGGGGGGTATTCAAACCGTTTCCCTCGGAGCTCCCGTTTGCCTCGAGGGCTTTCGACTGCAACCTAGTAATCGCATTAACCTGTTTAGTACTCTCTCGGTTTTTCTCTTCCAATAATGCGGCCGTCACATTTCCCAAAATATATCTTTGTTGATTCGAAAAATCAGATATGACGCAAGCCTTCGTATCGATATTGCCAAATTTCGTGCATAATGAAACTCTTGCCACCGGTAATTTAATAGCGTGAGTATCTAAGGGCTGATTGACCCATACCGTGTCGCCAGTAAAATCTTGCGGCCTAACATATCGTCTGCAAACGAAGTCATAGCTAGCTCCACTGTCTCTTAAAATTTCAGACGGTTTATTGTTTACAGTGCCCAAACTAACGTACGGTGCTAGCAGATCTACTACCTCACTTTCCGTATGGATAGCATTTAATTCCTCCTTACGTTTTAATTCCGGGCAATCAGGTCTAATGTGCCCAGAGACTCCACACTGGAAACAAATAATGTCTCTGTGCCTTTTCCTTTCAAACTCCCGATCATTTCGCCAATCCCGATGTTTAAGTTCATTTACACTCGGCGTTTTTGGCCTTTCATTCTTAACTTCAACCTTTTCCTGGGGAGGGGGTCTGATATTTTCTGCCTTGAATGGTACTGAATATTTGTGAAAATCAGGGGTGCGAGAATCCGGAAATTTTTTCCCTTGCGTTTGGGACCTCCCGGGTCTCCTAAGTAATTCATACTTGTCTCCTAAGTCCGCTACGATATCGGGTGAAACAAAACTTTCCCATTCTTTGAGATGGAATTCCTTGAATTCGCTCCCCATTTTCCGTTTAAGCTGGTCTACTAGCATTAAATCCAGTAGACCTTCATATGTTGTAACTCCTAAGCTGGATACCCAACCTTCTAAATAGGTGCGTATCTCAAAAAGGTAATCCTTCCATAGATTTCCTGATTTCCGTACATGTTGTACAAATTTTTGTCGCATGGCTTCCGCCGATAATTTATAGCGTTCTAAGAGGAGTTTCTTTACAAATTTATAATCCCGCGTTTCTTCTGCCTTTTCCCTTAAAATAATATTTGACACTGAAAGCGGTAATAATGAAATAAGTTCCCCTGCCATCTCAATTTCAGGTACTTTCAAGTATTCAGCTTGTCTTTCGAATAGACAAAGGTACAAATTTATGTCCGTCTCATCCGGATTAAATTGTGGCATCCGGTTCCGCAAAGATGCCCCTGAGGGTCTTGGCACCTCTAACCGTTCATTAGCACTCCTACATTCCTGGTTTAATCTTAATTTTTCTAATTCGAACGCTCTCTCCCTCTCCTTCTCTTCTCTCTCTCTCTCTTTCTCTTCTCTCTCCCTCTCTTTCTCTTCTCTCTCTAATTCTATTTGCCTGTTCTCTCTTTCTCTTTCTCTCTCACTATCGCGATCCGCCCTTTCTATGCGTTCTTTCTCTAACCGGGCCTCAATAATAGTATCTAGACATCCTTCTACAAAAGCTGGATCGTAATCCTCCGATGTCTCAATTAATTTCTTTATTTGATTCATTGTTAAGGTTTCGTCTATTCCACCTATAATTTCCTTGGCTAACTCGACGAGATCTGCCTTACGCCCTTTACTTAAATAACTCATGATGAGATAATATCCTTAATAACTTACTACTCAAATTTCACAATATTAACTTACGACTACTCAACCAATTCGTGAAATACAATACTAACACAATACAAATACTACTCGATATTAGAACGTTTAACCCAATTTCCAAAATTTCAAATTAACACAACAATAATCACTTGAAAACCAAAACAATAAACAATATGAATTTTCCTAGCACAAATGCACACAATACAAAATAAATACTTGCAATATTCTCTTATAATGTGCTAACAGTTTTCTTAAGTTCAAATTATGATAATTAAATAACTAATATATTTAATTTAAGCAATGTTCTCAACACACTAATTTTCCTTATCTTATTAACAATTTAAATCAAACACCATCATACACAATTTAAATTTTCAATTTATGCAATTTCAAATTTCCAAATTATATTCATTATATAATATTCTGATTTATACACAGTTTAAAAATCTTATTTATGAACAGTTAAATTCCAATTAATATTCAATTACAATTATAATTTATACACACTTTTAAAATTCAAATTTATGCACAATACTATTACACAAAATTCCTTAATTCAACTTTACTCTTAATTCAAAACTTTAATATACCTTAGTCAATAATTCTTATCTTTGAAATTATTTTCTATCACTCTACAAAATATTTGCATACCAATTTAAGATTTCTTTCAATTGATATACATCTAATTTAAACACAATGCAACACAATTTACTATACTCTGATCTATCTAAATTCCTAGCACAACCTATACTCAATGTACTGTTGGTTCGATACAAGAGAACAGAATTGGTTACTCACGATTTTTGATGCTTGTTTCATCAGTCTCTAGCGTCGTCTTACGGTTGAACACCAAATCTCACTGTTGACTCTCAAATCACAGGGTCACACAAAAAGTCTCACAGTTGACTCTCAATATCGCAGGATCACACAAAAAAAAGTCTCACAGTTGACTCTCAATATCACAGGATTCACAAAAAAATTTCACTAATGCAGGTTCAGATTCGGAACGCAAAATTTCTCATCTGATGTCTGGCTGCACAATTTCACCCGCGAAAATTTCTTCACCTAGCCTTCACTGTTTACCGTAACAGCGCTGCCACCAATATTTAGAATACCACTAGCCTGTAACGTACTGGAAAATAGGTAGGCGAGGCCTTCAATGACACAGGCTAGAAATTAAGGTATTCTTGACTAAATATTTTATTCACTAGAATAAACTATGTACAGATATGTACAAATTCAATAAACGATAACATTCAGGGATCTCGTACAGAGATAATATGCACATACAAGGATGCGTGGGATACCGGAACAGTATGGCTAGGGCTTAAAACACAAAAGCTGGAACTGATTAGTGCTGGGACTAATGTTGACTCGTTCACTCTCTGTCGATTAGCGCGGTTGGCTTTCACAGCAGGTTCGGAGGTTCCGAGTGCGTATCACGCTGGGATTCGTGAAGAAAACACAGGATGCAAGTCGATCCAAAATTAGAGTGCAAAGTCACTCTAGGCTGACTACTTCTATGCAAGAAGTTAATTATCAATCAGCAATAACGGGGAAGGAATTCCCAAGTCGAATGTTCGACTATCTAGCAACGGAGACGCTGGCGGTCTCAAAAAAAAAAAACAAACTCCAGACACGGAGATAAGAGCGGTCCTCGATCGACCAGGCTCTAGCAGGTAGAAGCCTCGAGAGAAGAAACAAAGCAAAAGCCCCCGTTCTAGTCCGGTCCTTTCCATTTATACTAAGCACTCCTTCCGCTTCTCGGTTCTTCGAGAAACTTCCCGAGCCAGGGTGACGCAATCTTGCGGTCACTCCCAAGTCTTAGATCAGCTGTCCTGGTTCCAGATGCAGCAATTCTCAGATTCATTAACTTAACCAACTTAATGCCCTTTTTGTAACCGCTAATGGGCGGCAAGGTGCACTCAATTATGTACACAGTAAAGGTCCATTCAACAGGTAACAATGTTCAGACAGTTCGGAGCCGTCAATGCACCGTTTTTCAATTACGGGTTTTTAGACCACCTGGTCCTATTATCGGCTACTCGTGAGTCCACGACGAAAGGTCACCTTTTGGGCTCCTTGTTCGTTTTGGGGTCATGTAACGGATCGTTACAATATATATATACATATATATACATATATATACATATATATACACACACACACACACACACACATATATATATATATATATATATATATATATATATACCGGGTGGCCATAATTAAACTGACAGTGCTCACAGTGCTCTGTTGCGCGATCTATTTGCGAGATGACGCCACATTTTGTAGGAAGATAAAACAAGACGGGGAAAAAAGGATTTTGCAAAAAATAAATAAATAAATAAATAAATAAATAAATAAAATTTCTAAAAGTCACCAATAGGGGAATATTTCGCGCTGTGTTATAGAAAATAGAGTGGAAATGCAAATCAACACGGAAATTAATTTCTTAATTTGGCCAATGGATGTAACTTGATATTTGAATAAAAAACTTCTTCTTCTGCTCAGCGTATGTGATGTTGCAGATCACGAGACTTTATCGGTGTTTATGTAGATTTGCTTTTTTTAAAAGTGTTGCCATATTGCTAAATCATCGAACTAAAGCAGAAAATGTGAATAATAAAAGGTAATTTTATTCCGTATTAATTTGCATTTGTTGACACTCTTTCTTCTATAACAGTCGCCAAATATTCTCTATCGGTGAGTTTTAGAACTAATTTGTTTTTTGGCGTAAGCCTTCGTTCCCCGTCTTGTTTAATCTTCCTACAAAATGTGGCGTCATTCTCGCAAATAGATCGCGCTACAGAACACTCTGAGCACTGTCAGTTTAATTATGGCCACCCGGTATATATTCAAGAAATAATGACAATGAGCATTTAAATGATTTTATAGTAGTAGTACTTATGTAATTAATTACCCTGTTAGTCTTATCAAACACATAACTGGTTGCTTCAATTTTAATTGCTAATATAATGATTATATACATTATTTTTGATCGCTATTTATTGTTTAAATTGCTTTATGCTAAACTTTTCCCCCTCCTTTTATAATATAAAAATAAATATCTTTAAATTTGAAATAAGTTTATTATTTTTTGTAATGCATATATCATTTAAAGGTGTAATCAAATAACACTGTTGCATTTTGTGTCCTTTACAGAAGGGTGGTTAGCTTCAAGTTATGATCTCTTGAAAGTTCGAGTAAAGTTCTTATAATTCGAGAGCAGAGACCTCGCCCAGAAATGAAAAATGGAAGTGCAAGCAAGAAAGAAAATTTAATCGATTTTAAGCAGTAAATCTCAGTGTCATTAGCCCTTTTATGGCTAAAAAGTAAACCGCAGCTCTTCAAACCAAACCAGCCAAACGATGGTCGAATGGTTAGGGTGCTGGCCTTCGGAACCGGAGTTCGTGGGTTCGAATCCCACTGTCGCATGGATGTTCGTAGCCGTTCGGAATCGGCTTTAAGCAGTAGGTCCCGGTCTCATTAGCCCTCGTGTTGCAAAAAGTAGACCGTAGCACTCCTAAACCAAATCAAACCAAACCAAACTATATGTGCATTGTTTCTCGATTTCCTGTTTTTATGTTCTCTACACCAGTGGTGCGCAAACTAGGGGTCGAAAGAAGTTTTTTGGGGGTCGCCAAATTTTTATGAAATGCATTATCCCTGCATGCTGCATACCATACAGTGTACATATAAAGAGTGAAGCGCCGCTACTGAAAAGTTAAAGAAAAATTTTTCGAGAAGATTCGAGGATTTTCCTGAAAACGATCTTGGCTGGATTCGTGATCCATTTTCCTTTGACATATGCAGTTCAACTCTTCAAATTAGTTAGAAAGAGCAATTGATAGATCTAGTTAGTGATTATACTCTTAGAAATCAATTTAAGACTCAGCCTTGCCAAAAATTTTGGCTATCCGTGGAAAAACAATATCCCGTTTTATGCAAGAATGCCATCAGAGTGTTCATACAATTTGCATCAACGTATTTATGTGAAACTGGATTTAGCAAACTAGTTTCAATAAAAACTAAATACCGCTCGCGTTTAAACCCTGAAGATGATATGCGAATTGCAATTAGTAGCATACATCCAAACATCGATGAGATAATTAGAAACTTTCAGCCACATACATTTCATTAAAAGGCAATTTACTGATTTTTGTGTTATATAAAAAGTATTTTCTTAAAATTATAAATAAAATTAATATGAGTCAAATATGATGATGTTTTTATTCGATGAAACGAAAGAAATGGGCGAAATATACATCGTATTTGTGAACATTTATCTCTAGGGGTCGCCAAAATTTTTCTCTCTACAGAAGGTCGCAGTCGAAAAAAGTTTGCGCACCACTGCTCTACACCAAAACAGAAAACAGGTTCTCTACATCAAATCTTTTGACGTACCTTTCTGTTTCAGTATCGTATGCAACTATGTGTAGCAGGCAGATTTATTTCAGTTGAATGTTTAGTTGTCAAATGCAATTTTGATAATGTATAACAATGCCAATGCTCGCCGTTCTCAGCTATTACATGCTGGTTAATTGCACCAATTCACATAGAGTACCAATTTAAAGAGAATAAACTCCTTTAGATTAAAATTACATTTGATTGTTGGAGTCTGTTGGACCTGTTGTAGGCGTTCCCACATTAAAAGGTGGTGGAAAAGAAAGTGAGTTTCACCTATTTGTAAAAATTTATGTTCTTTCTAACTTCTTAACCCATTAACGCCCAGCGTCCTCATTTGAGGACAGTCAAAAAATGGTTTGTAGAGTTTTTTGTTTTCTTGAAACGATTCTTTCTTTTTAATGGAAATAGATATTAATCTTATGAATAATCTCCCAAGTTTTCAAATAGGATCTTATCTATAATTTTGTCATTTCGATCGGCATTTTATGATTTTCAATCTTAGAATAGGAACGTATTATGACCGGTTTTTTGAACGTATACCGGTCAAAATCATGGCGAATAGCCATATCTGTAATAAGTCATCTCTTTTCAGTACTTTTCTCATGTATGATAAAATAAATCTCTTATCACGAAGTTTTCCTTTTTTTAAAGACATCTTATGTTTTAAAATGACACCTCCTCACTAATGATGACTTGATGTCATATTTAAAGGTGTTTAAATTTCCTATTTTGTTTTACTTCCAGGTGTCTATAATAGCTTTTATGTCAGGTATTTACTAATATATAGTCATCAGAAATATCCGGGAGTTAATAGGTTAAAACTGGGCAATAAGATTGTCCAGAACTTCACTGCCAAGTGTCTGCATTCAGTATTAATCTAGCCATTTTACGGTAAAATGTTATGTGAAGACTGTCCTTTGTCAGAGCACGAGCCAAAACAGCTGATATAGACAATAGCATGGCATCGCAGTGTCTGGGATGCTGACAGTTCGTTTGAATGGGTGTCACGCCCCTTGATAGGTGGCGGTAATGAGACGAGAGGATTGCACCCAGTTTTTAGAATCGGAACAGCCAGCGAATGAGGATTCATCTATAAAATCTAACTGTAACTTTAGCTGGAGTTCTCAAGTAACTGGGATCTTAACTGACCCAAAAAACAGTTGGCGGGACCGTAACTGACCCCCAGGTATAAAAAGCCTACAATTTTGCGACTCAGGGCTTTTCGTCATTTTTTACGTAGGTGTGTTGACCTCGTGGAGGCTTTCGCGTTTTGTTACCGGAGCCAGCTTTCTAGTTCGGGAGATTCGTAAAGTCCGCTCATATAGGGAGCGGCAGAGTCTCGGATACCGAACGGGGGATAAATTGGGTTTGATTGCACCCTGAAAAGCCTCCCCACTTGTAAGAGATTATTAAATCTCTTGTTTTTCTTTCGACTGTGATCGTCGTGAGGAAGTTATACCGGCAACCATCCTTTGCAGTTCTACATGATTTGGGAATTAAAATCCCCTTGTAAATAGCCGTAGTTAATCAAGAATAAAAGAAATTTCCAATTTTATCTTTGACTGTGATCCATTCTTCACGTTACCTCTCACTCGAGAATATTGAAGTCGTCACAGTTACTAAAAGTGCATTGTAGTATTTAGATACTTTAGTGGTATTTTACTATCCTTCAGGCTTTCTTACAAAAGGAAGATGAGTAACAACAAACCTACAATATACATTAACCCACGTAATGGGACTGAAATAATTTATTAAAAAACAACCAAATCTACAAGAACTTCCTCATTAGGAATTAATATTTATAGAAATGTCATCCATTCAAGAGTACCAGAGATGTTATCCAATTTTTTCTCGAGTGACCTCTTTATAAGCATCCCGATTTTATCTGCAGCTTTCTTTTTCCATATTTTCTTCAAGACTTTCTTAACGACTGGATTCAACATTCCAAGACCTTTAATTCCAACTTGGAAGTCGTCTACTTTGGTCACTAAAGAATTGGTAACTTCGAAATTTAGGCCTCCCGTAGTGTTCAGCCGAACCTCAAGGTCGAAATCAACTTCCTTCGCCTTCATCCATGCAGATCCTTTCAGTTTGAAAACGACTTTCCGTGTCCATTTGTACCAGATTTCAGCATCTCTCAACCGGAGAGTGGTAGTGAATACTATTATGT
>JAGEOH010000715.1:0-31084 GCA_032207245.1 Pardosa pseudoannulata | reverse complement strand
ATCGTCCGCATTTCATTAACAAACATATCCGTAAACGATAACAATTCCATCTATTTTCTAAGTAGACTAATTTTTCTGACGCATGCGTAACAGCTTCCAGGGACCTTGCTTCAGTGGTTGGACAGTATGTAATATGCAATCATTGTAAGAAAACTTAATCCTAAAATATCCATTAAAGTATGAAATTTAAGGTAATATATATTCATATATACATATGTATATATATGTGTTTGTGTATTTTATATCTAATTCATATAATAACTTATTTAACCCCTTGACATACAAGTAAAATCTATCTGAATAATTTTGTACACGTTGAGAAAGAAAACGTTTTATTTTGAAATGTTCATTGCTATGTAACATTTAATGAGGTTTATATATGATACTAATGTATAACAATTAAGTAACAACATAAAATTATGGTTTAATATAATGCTGCATGACGTTTATTGGAGACAGCTATTGACGTCTGATACGTCAAAGTTTATTTTGGCACACGAGATGACTGATGTCTTGCTGTCGTCATTGTAAGTCAAGGGGTTAAAGAGCGTTCGCTGATTTCAAACTCATTTTACCAACCTCCCAAACCTAACTCTGGAAGAAATGCTAATTTTCTGTCCAGTCACCGCATTTTCCAGCAGCGCCAAGAAAAATAGTTCACTCCTCTATTGTCTCAATTGTTACATAAAGCTGACTAAGCTTTTGGTCTCATGGCGAAAAAACTCTGCCTTTTCACTCGCTGTGAAGCGAAATTTCTAATTGAAGTTACTCAATAATGTTCACTCGTAAGTCTTAAATAAAGTTAAAGTTCCGCGTTCTACTGGCTTCTTTTTAATGGAATGGAGCCACCACTGCAAATAACTCTGACCATTACATAGCCTTATCATTGCCCAGTATGTGTGTATAAGGTTATAAATGTAATAAATTTTTATTCCCCTATATGGGCCGTTTAGTGCACACATTGACTAACTCCATTTTTTGGATACTGATAAACTGGAACTTCATTGCACAAAATATGCCACGCAGTTCTCATTCAAACCAATATTCCCCAATTTTAGTTATCAGCATGGATTAATGATAATTTTTTGGGTCAGTGGGTCGGTGAATAGGCTACTCTTGGCACCTTTTAAGAGCTTTTATAATATATTTGTAAATTTTAAAAAATGGAGATAGTCAATGTGTGCACTGAGCGGCTCATATAATAATAGCCTAAGTTATCTGTCCGTCTGTCCTCAAATTTATGAAGCGGTTGAATCTGGAATGGATAGAGGCATCCATATTGGATTCTTGATGAGTTAGGGTTAGTAAAATTTAAAGCGAGTTCGAAAACCTTCGAAATCCTCCCTTTTCGATTCTTTAATGCCATTATTTCAAGTCCTATTTTCCTCGGTTAAGAGCAGGCGATTAAATTCATCAATTTATCACATTATAAGTAGATGAAAATAACATTTTTTTTTCTAGCATTATGACGTCATTCCTTTAACCATCTCATTTAATCATTTCTTATTTTAAATTATTTAAATATCGTCTGCATTATTTTCATACATTTTATCACTGAACTTAGATATTACGTAAACAATTTTCTTTTATATTTGGTTTAAATAATAGATTAGCTTATTTGGCTAAAATAATAGAATTATATGTGATAATTTAAAATTTAATCATCGATTATTTTTTGTTGCAATAAAATTTCTATCTCCGGTATTAACAACAAATTCTTTTCATAAAAGTCTAGGAGTCTATTTCAAGAAATAATAACTACCTAGCGTTTAAGTTCTATCTTTGAAAATTAAGAAGTTTGTGTGTTTGTTTTTTATACATAACCACACGGTTTACAATCGATTCTCTAAATTTTGGACATCATTCATATATACCGCCAAATATTCACTGAATATTAAAACCTCTGCTGTTTATCCTATCATGTAATATGAAAAGGTAAATTAAAGTTGATAATTAACATGTGGTCAGTTAAAAAAAATAAATAAAAATAAATTAACTACTTTATAAAGCACTTTACAATTTTAGACATTTAAAAATTTTATGGATCCCGTCTTATGACGGCCTATATGCTAGTTAACATATAAAAATCCACTTGCTTAAATAGCCAAATTAAAATTTTTGAATGATCACTACTGCGAAAACAAGACTATTATGCACTACCTTCCTTTGTTAAGTTGTGTGTGGACACATAATGGGTGGAGCAATGCAATTCTAACCGCAAGATTCACAAGTAGATAACTCCGTTCAAAATACTTCACATCGTCAAACCATCTAATTTTTATTGCCCTTTTCGTGAATTCAAATCAAGGTTATCTTAGCAGAGTCGTGCCATGCTATGATGTGAGGAAGCGAACGCGACACACGGGACTGTAAGTGGGTGTCATAAACGTAAAAAATCAACTCATTTTAGGGGAGGCATTTCGAAGACCTGCATCAAGAGATAATACACCGTACTTTCCGGAGGTCTGACACGAACTCGTAAGTATATATATTACATATAGCTCAATAACGAGTAGAATGTTGAAATTATGTAATTAAACTGCTGTAAATTCTAGTAATGCTCCTCCATTTTGTATTGCTCTATATAACGAGAAATTTTAATATAACGTATATTAACGCTGGGGGATATAACTTAAAGACAATTAGCCTTAAAGTATAAACTTTCTACTCTTTTAGAAAGCCTATATGCATTTTTAAAATCTCATAAAACTCAAGATCTTTAAAAAATTTTAAAACAAATTTTCTTGCGTACTTAAATCTAACTTTAAATCCCTCAACTCGAGAACTAAATAAAACTGCGCAACGAAATTTCGTAGAGTTGTATTAATCTCGTTTCTAAGTATTTCCATTTATTTCTAATCCATTTCAGTAATTGAACTACTATGCACGGTTTAATCATGTTTGTTATAGATGATCAATATTCAGAATTCAAAGCTCCTGATCAATGCTTTAAATTTATGTAAAGTTTAACGAAAATATCTTATTTCTTTCTAAAGAGAATATTTTAGAGGGATATAAAGCATGAGATATAAAAAGTGTCATTAGATAAATATTAGTAAATTATTGGTAGTCAAAAATGTCTAAAAAAGAATGTCATAAGCACTTATGGGATTATGATAATTAATTTTTATTCATAGAGAAAGCATTACTTTCAGCGATTTGCTTCCTGTAGCCTGCATTCTTCATTGTTATACATAGATCCAATTCTTCATGTAGGTACGCTTGTTATTAGCGGCGTTATGCAAATTCTATCTCAATCCTTTTTGGGTGTTTTCCTAAGTCCGTCCATTGTTTACAGATGCCCTTTTCCTAAGGCTAGATTTAAAACAAAATTTATAAACGTATATAGATGAAGCTTTGGGAGATTTTAGGGGTATTTCATTAAATGGAAAACATTCTATACCTCTTTCTTACACGTATTTTTCTTAATAAAAAAATCGGCTGTTCAACTAGACCTATGACAAGAGGCTTTGTAAATCGGAATATCAACATTGGTAATTAATCTAAAACTGAAATTTCTTCTACAAAAATTAGTTTAAAATAATTAGCTGATAGTGAGTAAATTAGTTTTTGCTTTAATTGAGACATTTTTTTAATTTTGAAAAAAATCTGCAATTACAGTGACTACTTTTGGGAAATTTTCTGTATATTGACGAAGCCATTTTCTACAGTCCTTTTTATTCGTTTGGGCCATAAGAAATAATTCATTTATTGTACTTACTCTCGTATATTGTGCACTTTTTTTTATAGCAAAAATTCAAAGTGAACGCTATGCATAAAATAATTTTTTCTGCTTCCTGTAATCATACAGGGCCCTAGCTGTGCTATTAGTCCCCAAAATTATAACAAACAGCACACACACACACACACACACACACAAATATATATATATATATATATATATATATATATATATATATATATATATATATATATATTCCTGAATGTTTTTGGTATGACACACAAAATTCATTCCGTGAATTGAAAAAAAAAAAAAATGGACAAATATTTGTTTTTGTCTTCTGAGATTTACAAAGGACTGTATTTTTTTATTGGAGGAAGCAATCTTTTGCCAATAAATGGAAATCCGGTACTGTAGCATGATTTTTCATTTATTTATTTCGCTATTGTGCGTTTATTACTATAGGTGTATATTTGTCTGGTTTGGAGAAACACATGCCTCAGAGTAGCTGAACTTTGGCTCAAACATACGTCTGGTAACGCTCTTCGATGAAGACTTCCTCACCTGGTAACCGGCAAATGCCGAATGGGTAGGGTGCTGCTCTTCGGTGCCGGAGTTCATGGGTTCGTATCCTACTACTGGCATGAATATTCGTTGCCATTTAGAACTGGCTTGAAACAGCAGATTCCTGTCTTATTAGCCCTCGCGTAGTAAAAAAAAAAGATCTAGCGCTCCAAAACAAATATTCCTAATAGGGCAATAGAACTTAATTTTTTTCTCTCAAAACTAACGAGGGGGGGCGTCAAAAAGGTATTGTGCAACAGACACCAGTTATGCTCTCTGCACCACTGACCATTGCACGAGAAGAGTAGTTCTCTTTTCGTTGGTTGTGAAATTCAGGATTTCTAGAAAGATTAATTTTAAGATATTTTCAATAATTTTAGCTAGAAGAAAAGCTCTTTTTTATTAACACCATTTTGTTACTAATTTATATTTGTATGCTTTGTTTTATCATGTACTCACCTATTCATTTTATTTTAACTTTCATTTTCTATACTTATTTGTTTATTATGTTTTCGTTATAATTTATTTTTTATGTTATTTATTTATTATAATCAATATATTTAGCCATCGCTTGAATAAACAAACATTTTGCTAGTAAATAAAAGTTGTTTAATCATTAAAGCTACTCTTTCGCAATATTTATCATAGATGACAGGACCGCGCTGTGTTCTGGTGCAGAGAGCTGACTGCATCAGGAGGTGTCGTAAGGGGAAGACATAAACAAAACAATTAAGGACATAATAAGAAAACGTTTCTTCTTGTAGTGAAAAACATTGCTAAAATCTCGAGAAAAATGAGTCAAGTATCCTGTCCAAACAGAAGATCTTAGAAACTTCTGACAGGTTACAAATAACTTCATACATGTTTTGGAAATTCCTTACCTTAATTCCTATGGCACTGAATTGATTGACCTTCAGGGCATCTCTTGGAGGAAGTTTGTGTATATGTATGTGGGCTGGGCTTTCTACCATCACCCCTTGTAAATAATGAGGTAACGGGGGCGATGGTTCTACGAACTTGGCCATAAGACACCCCCCCCCTTTCTTGTAGAAGGTCATGGACTGCGACCATAGTTCTATTGCACCCAATATTTAAATAGCACGCTGAAAGAGATTTATTTATGGAACCTAAATCACATATGGTAGAGAATAAGACAGGTGAGAAACAAATAACGTAAATATGCTTATGTGATGTTGTTTATAAACATGTCTCCTCATGTCATGACAACTAAAAAGTTTTCAGTTGTGTTTCAGTGAGAATAGAAACACAATCCAAAATTAAAGAAACATTTTCTTATAATTAACAGAAGTCTAATATTTATTGATTAAAATAAAGCCTTGATAGGCACTTCGAAGACTTGCATCATACTGAGAAAATCTACCGCAGGATCTTGTTAGATGATATTTTAAAACAATATTAAAAATAGATCCGTGATATTTAAACAAAATTTTTATTATAATCATTTTATTTAGTTTATTGTTTTTAATAAGTAAGTTTTTAAATGACTTGTTCCTAAATTGATTCTCGGCGGCTCGAGCCTGTTGAGCCCCCCACCACCTCGAAATTCTAGAGATTATTATATATTGCATTTTAACACTGAAGTAAAAGAAAGTACATTTTTAAATAGAAAAAAAAATTACTACATACTTAATTCAAATTTAATTTCTAAATGAAAATTTCAATATAAACTGAAATTTCTATCTACGTTTTTAATTTCAACATTTTAACCCCAAACTGTTTTATACATTTACTGGAGCAAATTGTGAGCCGCGGTAGCTCAGCGAAGATCAAAGCAACGGTCTCATAAATTGAAGGATTGCCGGTTAGAGATCTGGGCCAGCTTAAGATCCTACGTGTTTGTTGATGGTGACTGGGGAACTAAAATTAGGTTCGTGGTCACAATGCCTAACAAATTCTCAAACAATACCTCTGGTTGTGGTAGGCCAATTCTGTGATTCTTCTGGTTGGTCCCTGCCTCTAAATTACAAGGACTCACTTGAGCTACGACATTCTTTCATCCTAGCAGTGCCAAAGCCTCCTAGAGACTTTTAACAGTCTAGGAAGCTTTGGCAGTGCTCGTCAAACGAAAGGTTCACCCCTTCGTCTTAATTCGTGTGGCCTCCGACCTAAGTGGCTTCGCATTGGCACCAACAGCTGAAGCAAATTATACAAGATTGTGCATGGACTTTTAGACACTCAATATTATATTAAATTTTATATAATTTTAATGGTATCATTAATATTAAATATTAATATTAAATTTTATTAAAAAGTTTCGGTTTTTAATTAAAATTCGTAATTTTTAATTGGCTCAATTGAGTTTCAGCTCCCCCCCCACACACACACACTCTCGAAATTATATCCTGATTACGGCCCTGTTCGTTACTTAATTTCTTTTTCAGCCATTATGCCATTACGTATATTTACATTTAGTTGCGTATATTACTTTAATATATTTTTCCTTGGGTTAATGGCACGCATTTCCAACATGTTCTTTTTGGAATTTCAAAATAAAAATAAATTTTTGTTATTTCATTGTAAAAAACTTTAGTTTCATTGTTCTTTACAGCTTCTTTATTTACTTTACACTCTTTGTATCGATTCCTATTTGAAAAATATTTACTCATAAATTACAAAACATCTTTTCAAAAGTAAAAAAAAAAAAAATTTGTTAATTAAATCGCAAAAATACATATTTCTTCATCTATATGTGTATTTTCTGCTAATAAATAAATCCTTATAAATATTTTGGCTATTTAGGAAAAAAAATATTTTTATGTAAAAAATTCGGAACTATCTTTGTTCTGAATCTACTTCTATTTTCATGCGTCTCCATATTTTTTTTTTTTTTTTTTTTTAAGTTTAACAAATCCAAAGTTTATTCCAGTAATAATCATGTGTAATCAAACTAGCGACGAAGGAGATTTTGGTAAGAAAATTAAACTTAGTATTTCCAGTTGATATTGATGCTACGAGTAAATTGCATTAATCGCAATGTTGTTGCACGATAGCAAAATCAACAAAACCGTTTTGTAGAAGTTTTGTGTGAATCACATCGATTTTTGTGTATTTACAAGGTGACAAATTTAACTAATGACATTTCAACTGCAGTGGACTACAACTTCTAGTAGAAGAGAATAGACATTTCTATTTGTCTTAGTTTAACACTTTATTATAAAGTCCATAAATTCTATCTTCCCCACAGTTTAGCATATAGCTTAAGAAGTCTAAAGTATGTTGGACACATGGCTCTTAACACTTGTAGGATGATGCTTGGGGGCAGTGAACTTGTTTAGCAGGTTTGAAATTTACAATATAAAAATTTATAAAATATTAAATAAATTTATTACATTAACTATCTAACCCACGACAGTTAATAAAACAAAACTTTACGCAGTGAGAAGTTATTCCCTACGTTCTGAGTGAAATTGAGCTGACATTCTTCTAATCAATTTTCATCTGTGAGCTGACATTCTTTTTCTGAGTGCTGTTCTGTTATTAGTATCTGACTTTTGAGCATGGACCTATAAATCTTAATAACATTCTTAACTAGTGTAGTATAATCTTGCAGCATGGGGATTAGACCTGGACCTACCTAAGCTGAACGGATCTGTTCTGCGCATTAAAGCAGTCTCATAGCATTGCTTTATGCAGTGTTCATAACAAACATTTTCGCTTTGTAACTTTATTGTATATTTTAACATTTTTTTTTTTATAATTGAGTAACTCTACATACACTTTTAATTACGGATTTTTACAAAGAGGGGCGTTGAACACATTTCGGCTCCGTTGGAGTGTAGCTTAAAAAAGCTTTAGCTTTGGTTTGGCATGCCATTACATATGTATAAAACGTGATCAGATGTTGTTGGTTTAAAGCAGTTGTCATATATGGCAGTTTGTTTGTGTATTCAGCGCCGTACCCGTAAACAAAATAAACTATAAAATTCATACCAAATAAAGTAAATCATAATTCATAATAATTTCTTTTCTAATTTTTTAATTATATTTGCCTTGTATACATGACACATTTCTTTTATTTATAGCTTGACCAATACTGTGTCTTCTCTATGTACATGTTATGTATTTATTCATATTTTGACATTGTGTATTGTTTTCTATTTTTTCACTACATTAAAAACATGTATATGTGTTTCTTTATCATATTTCACAATATTAGTATTTTTCTATATATTGGAATGCTTTTGTAATATAATGCTTCTTGTGGAGATGCCTTTGTGTGCATACTATTTCAGTTGTGTACATCTTTTATAGGAACATGATTACTTCTGCTCATTCTGTATACTTTGATTCTCTTTGAAAATTTTTGTGTTAATGATTGGCTACATGATTTGAAATGCAGCATGATGCAGTATCCTGCAGGAAAGGTAGGAGTAAGTCGAATATTATGGTTTTCTTATTGTGTGTTATATCAATTTGTGTGCATAATTTTTTGTGTAGCTATAAGCTTTTTTTATAAGTGAACCATCATTCACTTTATGTGAGCAATAAAACAGGTATGAAAATTAGGTCGAGTTATCTTTCCCTTTTTTAAATGAACTTGAAACTATGTCTATCTTATTATTAAATTTGTATTCCTAAAATAATAAAATCACTGAAAACCTATTTGAGTGATTCTTATAACAAATATAAAATTAAATTTTTTATTGTTGATTTACTTATTGAATAAAACATTTTTTTAGTAATTTAAATTAAAATTTTTTTAAATATACAACATTTTTTAGTGCGAATATGAGATAATTTCTATTGATATACAATTTTCTAATGTCAGCTGTATAACATGCGATATAAACTTTAATAATTTTAAATGACAGCTAACTGCGATAAATAACTTATTAAAATCAATAAAACAGCTTCTGTTTAATCATAATTTTATCTTTGTCAATTTTTGTAGCCCATTTGTGGATGAATATTCATGATATAGAATTTGCTTTCGCACTAGAATGGATTAAATGGGGTATTTACTGGCAAAAGGGTCATCTAATCGGGGATAACCAAGTACAAGATGTCTTCGTCTTATTTTAATTTAGGCGAAATATAAAATTTTTTTTATTGCTGTTTATTTTAACTGACATAAAAATGAGTAGGTCAAGAATAGTTCTTTGTCAAATTTTTGAGAGGAAACAATTTTATTATTTACCATGAACCCCCTCAGAGGTCGGACTCTTTAATTATATTTAAAATTTATTTAAATTTTATTATTTTAATATTAAAAAAATGTCATACATGTCTGCATAACATCTGTTATATTTTATTTTATATAATGTAATTTTTTAACAAAGTGTTTATTATTTAAACATGCCTATTTTTATTATATCTATTTAAAAATATATAAATAATATATGTGAGGACATTTCCCCTTCCACTTTTTTCTTGGGTTTTAGAAGCTGCTGTTCTGTTATATGTGTTTAGCATTTAACAGGCATTACTTTTAATAATGTTTATAAATCAAATCCCAAAAACTTTGCCAGAACTGTGAGAGATTTATGAACTATGATATTTAAAAAATGTTCTCGTTGAATATTTATTAAAAAATTAATCTTTTAAAATGTTATACCTTATTTTATCTTTTAAAACTTTTCAATTGCATTTGTTATAAATTGCAAGGTAAGGTTGTAATAAGTCTCATTTTTTTTATTTTTATGCGGAGTAAAAGCTCATTATGTAGTGCATTTATATTTACATTCTAAAAGTTAAAATTATAAAATCTTAAGTAGATCAAATGTTATTATAAATATTAATATATATATATATAATATTATATATATATATATATATATATATATATATAATATTATATTTTAGGATATATACGAGATATTCTCTAGTTTACTTAATTTGTAGTAACATGATAATCCGTTCTCAAAAAGAGCGAAGAATTTCTGGTTAAGCTGGGACTTGAAGAGCCGGTCACGGGAATCGCGAGCTCTGTGAGTCTGTCAATATTGGAGCATGCATTTGATGTCTACCCCCCAAAAGAGAATAATCATGTCTACTTTAATACTATATTAATTTCGGCATTATGGCATCAATTTTTAGTTATATAAATTTTATTCTTAATACTTTAATGCTTTATCTTTATATTAATTTCATATAGACATCCAATGCATGACTTCTTACAACACTTATATATACATATTTTATTCTTAATAGAAGACAAAAAACTACATTTTTAATATCAGTTATACAGTAGTTATCATTATTTGATGGATTTATTCTGTTGTGTCTACAATTCAAAATGACAAATTAAAGATTAGAAAATTTAGAATAAAATATTCTAATTTGATATACTATTTAACATTTATTTCATTCCTTTTAGTCAATTTTAAAAAAATGATACAAAAAAATTGTTCACTGTCTTATACAAATAATATTATACACTATTTTTTATAAAAATTAATCTAATTACTCAATTCAATTTTAAATTTTTTACAAGTTACTATGTTTAAACTATTAATAGAATAGACTAATTACTTTTAAACTTTAGCATAACTTTTCATTTTAATATTTACTTTAATGGAAATAAATTATATTTTATTTTTTTAAAAATTTTATTTAAATTTAATTTTATTTAATCTATTTTTTATGGTAAACATTAGTAATCATTTTGTAATATATAAATATACTCTATTAAATTTTTATGGAGGAGAAATTCATTTGTAAAATTATATACTATAGGCCATCAACTATACAATAGTCTATATATATGACAAAGTACAACACATCAATTATTTAGTTATTAATAATTTAACAGTATATTTTTAAATTTATATTTATAATAAACATATTATGTTACAAAATTAACAACTTATATTGACCCATATTTTTATGTTAATAAATAATTTTTTTAATAAGTATATGTTATTAAGAAAATTGTTTTTATTATAAATAATTAACATTTATCTGGATTGTTAAAATAAAATGTTTGTTATAACAGATAAATTTTTCTAATTTACAAAACATCATTTATAAAATTTCTCTTAATTATGTGAAATGCATATTTAAAAAAGACTTATATTTAAAGAATCAATAACATATTATATTAAAAAAATACTTAAAATTACAGATATTGAAAAATGAAATTAAAAATTTTTACATTGTCAAAAACTTTATTTATTTAAAATATTTTTTATATTTACATTATAATTTATTATCTTTTTTTATTATATTTTATTATCTATATAAATAATTTCATTCAGAAAATAATTAAAAACATTAATTTTTATAACACCACAATATTTGATGCATTTTTTTATATATTTATATATTATATTATAAATAATATTTATGTAAATACAATTTATTTAAATTACAAACAAAAACAACTTTAAAATTATTAAATTTAATAAAAATAGAATTTTTCTCATTTTATTTAAATATTTATTTTCATTATAGGTAATAAAATGTTATATAAATAACATTTAATTTGTTGAGTAATTTTACAAATATTTTTTTTTCATTATTTTAACAATTAGAACATTTTCAAAATAATTAATCATTCACAATATACAAATTTCAAATATTAAAGAACATTATGGTATCTATATTTTTTTTTTTATTAATACTTTATATTTTTAATTTTAGTATTTATATTTTATATTAAAACTTATAAATATTGCATATAATGATACAATTTTTGATATTATGAATAATTTATTTTTAGTTTTAATACATAAAAAGAATATATACTAATGTTTTAAAAATTATCGCACATAATATATAATGAATAGATAATTAAATGTACTAATGAATATTTTTTTATATTGTTCACATACAATATAAATTATCTAATAAATAATTTTTTTAACTTAATTACTATTGGTTTAGTATTATTATAAAAAAAGAACTTATTTATTAATTATTTTTAATTTAATATATAATTTTTTTTGTTTTTTATTTTTATTTTTTTTTAATCTTTATTTTTTTTTTTTTATTTTTTATTATAATTTTTTTTTATTTTAAAAATATTTTTTTGTTTTTTATTGTAATAAATAAATATTTTTAATTTATTGTTTAAAATGAAAAATTTGTGTTTGTATTAATTTGTTAATTTTTTGAATGTGGTAATTTTTTTTTTATTTTTTTAAATTATAATATTTTTTTTTTGTTTGTTGTGTTTACTATTATGCATCCAAATTTTTCTTAATGTAATTAATTTTAAAAACCTTAATTTTATTTTAAAAAATAAAATTTTTAGTTTTTTAAATGTTTTTTAGATGAATAAAATTTGTATAAAGATAAATTAAGCGACTGAAGGTGCTGTGCCCCGTTCCTATGTGTTTTATACGTTAATAAGAATACACAATTTTTATCACGAAAATTAATTCGAGTTTGTTGCCATGATATAGAACAATATTCCAAATCTTCTGTGACTGAGCCGTATTGTCAGAGATTAGTTTTACTTGAACAGCTAACATATCAATTTGAATTATTTGTTCTTCCTACTGACATTGGTAAAATATTTTACATTAATTAGTAATTCATTATTTATAAAAGCTATTTTTGATTTTAAAAATGGTTCATGTGCAGTTTCTGACATTTATTTTAAAACCATTTAGCCAATGCCTGTAAAAAAATCCCTTTATAAGAGTTTTTTCTAAATAGTAAAACTAAATTTTTTATTCAAAACTTGATCATGTGTATTCTTAACTTTGATGAAAACTATTTAGTAGGACCAGAGGTGGATTAAGATAGGTTGAGACCCCGGCTACAGAAAATTAATATTTGATCACTTTGCACTAAAAAGGGAATCAAAATGCATATTGTCTGAATTTTAAAACAAATAAAAACATATTTTGTACCTTTTCTATTTTATTTCAAAAAACGTTTAGTATAATATAATGTATAAAATATTATATGAAATTGAAAATATCTAAATTAATTCTTTATGTAGGTTTTCGGTTTTCAAAGTTATAAAATAGATCTTTAAAATCAATGCTTTCAGATAAATTTCTCTGTTTATAATATAGCCATGTTATTTAACCTTACCTCTGACATTAGGTTTCAAAGCTAATTGTTTACACTTTTTGTTAAAAAAAAGGGGGGGGGGTCAGAGCTGCGATTGAAACTGACATGGTTGAAAAAATTTCAAACTAATTTTTAAAGTTGTAAAAGAGTAGCTTTCTTCAAATATAATTTACACATAAATTGCTTGTCTTCATCTGTTTAAAAACTGTTTCAATTTATCTTCAAAACTATTTGAATGGATATCATTCGATCAATGTCTATTCATGTCCCATTTCATGTATTCGAATGTGACATATGCAAATTGTTTGCGATTGTATTTGGGCTTTGGTTATTAACACATTGTATACAGGACACATACTAGTACGTTTTCTAACGTTTGATACTTGAGAGCATATCACGTAATAATACGGGTTAGTGTAACAACACGATTTGTTTGTGGGTACAAAAATAACGGTATATACAGGAAAACGAAGCCGAGTGTTCTTGTCTATTACATAGATTCTGAAAAAATTAAGACGTCGTATAAAATTCCACAAAGAAGAAAAAATTAAATATAAAAAAATTATATGATCTCGAATAAAATGGGTAAACTGATCAATTACCTTAAACTAACATTCCAGATCCAGGACAGCCCACATCTAATACACAAAGGGCAACTAAATATTACCCTGCTCTAAGATTATCATTGGATATGCGGAAACATATTTTACAGAAAATTGTTACTACTGGGAAGAAGAAAAAATTGCAAAGACAATGTCGTGTGTGTGCTGTGATAAAAGTGCGGAGTAAAACATCTTGCATATGCAAGTTTTTTCTTTTCCCTATTTCATAGTGGAAAATGCTTTTAACGTCACCACACTGTAAAACATTATTAGTTTCAAGATTGCTCCTTTGATTTTTTTTATAAAGTGAAATGTTTAATATAACATAATTTGAAAAAAATAAAACTATATATTACTATTTCGATTTGATTTTTTATATTTAGGATACTATTATAAATTTATCCACTAAAAATATATTTTTTGTTTACAAAAATCTTATGGTTGTGATTTATATATTTCAATATAAAATACGAAAAGTTAGTTAAAAAATTACATAATTTTCAATCTATATGATTTAACTGAATAACTAAATTTACGAGCAAAACGCCCGCTCCCTGTACAATTCCGCTGCGAAATGTACCCGCACACAAAATGAGTTAATGAAAGTAGGTACACATAAATATACTACCAGGTTTCACTGTTAGTTGAAAATTTGTATGTAATTGCATTAGAAAATGTGCAAAATTAGGGTTTTTTGGGCCACCAGAAGTCGCACGGTACGCTGCTTGTCGCATTTGGGTTTGGAAATCAGAAGTGTAAAGCTGAAGAATGTTCTCAATGGCGTTAATTAATTGCTCAAAACAGACGCCCTTTTAATATAAAACACTTTTTATTATATTTACGTATGCGAGATCTTTAAAAGCACAGAAAATGTCACATAGAAGAATTTATGGCGTAAATAATATTAACATATTAAAGCACAGAAGAAACTCAAGAGCCATTTTTTCTAACATACGAAAGAACAAACATGTTTTTACTAAAAAAAATCGTTCGTTGCCACTCGCAACTTACAGAGAAAAAATAAAATAAAAAAGATAATATGTGGGTAGAACATCAATTTTAACAGACGATTTGACATTCTCAAACCTAAGTTAACTTTTATCTTAAAATTTAACTTACAACTAACTACACAACAATAACAATAACATAATAGTAACAGGTCACAAGTCTAGTTTATGAATCATCTTTACTATACGGCCACTTCTAGTCTTTGTTTCTTTAGAAGATTCAGAATTACTTTCAAGTGATTGATTTACTGTTGGCTGTTCGTTTACTTTAGTACATGTCAGTTTCTCTCTAATTAGAACTGATTCTGCTTCAGACACTTCTAAAGGATAGATGTGCTGTATCGGTCGAAGCAACTCACCCTTTTCGGTTTTTAGTCTTACAAGCCTTGCAACACCATCTTTACCTGGGATTACCTCTATTATTTTTCCAAGAGGCCAACTGATGCGTTTCGTGTTGTCATTTCCAATCAAGACAATGTCACCAACTACTACTGTGGCAGTTCCCTTACGCTGTGGTCTCTTAAGCAAAGCTCACAACTATTCCGTACGAAATCTATTTCTTAAGGCCTTTTGTAGATCTTGACGGTATTTCACACGTTGGTTAAGACTCTGGCAATCAACCCTATCACAATCGGGAACACCACTCATTTGAATATCTTGTAGGAACATTGAAGGAGATAATGGAGTCAGTCCTGCATCATTATCTGCGATATATGTAATTGGCCGTAAATTAATTATGGATTCACAATCACATACGGTTATCATCTGTTCATAATTTAAGGAAGATCTGCCAAGTACTCTTCTCAACAACTTTTTTAGGATACCGATCAGTCGCTCTCACCATCCACCCCACCACGAAGCAGTTGGTGTTTTGAACTTCCATTTAATAGGATGTAGAGTAGTGTCACTTACAATAAGATTCCAATCCAGAGCACTCAGTAAATTTGAAGCACGAACAAAATTTGAGCCATTGTCACAATAGATAGTGCTGCATCGCCCTCTATGGGCTATAAATCTGCGCAATGCCATTAAGAAGGACTGAGTAGATAATGAAGTCACCAATTCAATGTGTACAGCTCTATAGACAGCGCATGTAAAAAGACAAACCCAAGCTTTTTTATTACCCCTGAGAAAGAGTGGTCCCGCAAGATCAACACCGGAGATTTCAAATACAGAAGCATCTCGTATTCGGTCCTCTGGAAGAGATGCTGTGACTGCGTAAAGTCTCTTGGATGAATGTCTCTTACAGATGATACATTTAGAAATGATAGATCTCACTGTCCTTCTAAATTGTAGAAACTAGAATAGCTCCCTTAAAATGTTAAGTAACATTTGTGTCCCTGCATGAGCATTTCTTACATATAAGTATATCACTATGCGTTTTACTATTTCATGTTTAGATGGTAAAATCGCAGGTGTTCTAAAATCTTCGCTATCTGTTCGGAATAAAATTTTTGTTTTCAGTCGAATAATACCGTTCTTATCTTTGAAGGTTTCAAGAGTTTTTAACTTTTCGTCTCTTTCATTAACGAAGCTTTCCTTTTGTATTAGTTTGATAACTTCATATTCAGCAGTAAAACTTTCTTTAGAATCAAGGTTGTCAGATTTCCTAGTATCCCTCTGATTACGACAATTGTTAATGAGTCGGAGTAGCCAAGCAATAATTCTTATGATTTTGTTATAGCTCGAGTATTTATAGATGAAGGACTTATCTGAATTTTGAACGTTCACCATAGATGATACTACGTCTTTCTTTTTTTCTTTCAACACTTCTTCTTTATTTATTGTGAATTCTGATTTTGTCCATTCGTTGGGTGGTTAATAGAGAAAAGGAGGACCTTGCCACCACTCTAATTCCAACAACTATCGAGTGGAACAACCTCTGGAGGGTAGATCTTCTGGATTGAGTTCTCAGGTACATAATACCAATCTTCCGGTCTAGTCACTAATCTGATTTCTCGCACTCTGTTGTATACGAACGGTGTCCAATTTTCACTTCCTTTTATCCAACACAAAGCGTTACTGGAGTCAGTCCAATAAAAGGTTGGAATATTTTCCAATTCTAAATCTGTTACAACTCTTTTCGCTAGTTGGGTACCAATGGTGCACGCTAATAATTCCATTTGAGGAATTGTAATAGATTTCAGTGGAGCTACCTTGCACCCCGCTTGAACTAATTGATATGTAGTTGAGATTTTACTTTCACTTCTTAAATATATGCAGGTAGCGTACGCTGTTTTGCTTGCATTACAAAATATATACAAACTTAAACTACATGTATCATCAGAGTCTTTTATTAGACATCTAGGGATTGTAATTTCTTTAAGTAAATTCACCTTTTTCCTTCACCTCTCGAAATTTTTGGCAATAGCTGGTGGTACCTCGGCATCCCAAGTTATTTTCACTTTCCAAAGATCTTGCAGCATCAGCTTCGGGTATAAGGTCACTGGGCATGTATACCCAATGGGATCAAACATTTTATGGATTTCGGATAATATTTTCCTCTTAGTAATTGGGCCATTATCTTTGCAAGCTTCCTTTATATTTACTGAAAGAGTATCTGAGTGTAAATTCCATTGAAGGTCTAATATCGGGACAATTTTATTCTTTACACAAGAAATATCTGCTGTTGAGGAATGAGAAAAATTATGCTCCCACCCTCTAAGGTTAAACTTCCTTTCTGACATAATATCTGTAGCCATTTGAATGAACTCATGCAGTTCTGTCTCAGTTTTTACACTGATCAAACAATTGTCCACATAAAAACTATTTTTAAATTGCTGAAAAATATCTAAAGGATATTTTGAGTTCCCTCGTTGTACTTACTCCAAAATTGTTTCTAGGTTATATTGAATAGCAGAATTAAGTAAGAAAGGGCTACTAGAAATTCCAAAGACGACACGACAGTGTCTAAAGTATTTTAAATCATTCTTTTCATTATACCAAATCAATATTAAATAATTTTTGTCATTATCTTGTAGGTGAATTTGCAAAAACGCTTTACGAATGTCCGCCGTAACTCCAAACTTGTTCATTCGAAAAACGCGTTAACACCGTAGGTATTAACTCAACTAGGTTTATCCCTTTCTCAAGACAGTCATTCAGACTTGGAGAACCTCTTCTCTTCGCTGAAGCATCAAATACAGGCCTGATTCGGGTTGTACTATGTTCTTTCACGACATGTCTATGTGGTAGATAATGGGACGGTAATTGAATCTCATGGTTAGGGACCTCTTCAATTATTCCTTCTTTTGTCCACTCCTCAAATATTTGATTGTACTCACCATACAAATTCTCTTCCTTTAACTTTCGAACAGTACTGTCTAACCTCTTTAAAGCCAAGTTAAAATTATCAGGCAGTGGAGGATGATCGGCAAGCCAAGATAAATGTACCACAAAACGCTTATCTTTGTCGACCTAAACTGAGTTAAGAAAATGTTGTCTGGCGGCTTCCTGAAGTTCTTCTTTAGTTCTCTTCTCAGATGGATTTGTTATCCCGAGAGTGTCAATAGTCCACAATTCAGCAATTGTTCTAGTAGTAGAAAGCATAGAATTGGCTACTAGGACTTCATTTTCTTCTGACGAAGTCTGCGGTGTACGTCCCATAATTGTCCACCCTAAACGGGTTTCCATTGCTGTTAAACCACAAGGCAAGGATTCATAACCACCGGTAATGATTTTCCGAGCTACATCGGCTCCTATTAAAACTTCAATAGGGCCTTTATAGTCATCATTCACAGGAATAGTACAGTCAATAAGTTCTTTTAAATAAATCGCAGGCACTGTGGGAGGAACACTTTCACAGATTACAGGTGTACTGAGCACTTTGAAATGACAGTTATAAGACCCATCACAGCTAGTCAAATATAAAGTAAACACATCATGTTTGAATACTCCCGTATTTTCCCCGCCAAAGAGAGAATGTTGAAAATATTCACAGCCTTCTCTTTTATATTTCATTTCTTTAGCAGTACCTTTTAAAACGTAAGAACGCTGTGACGCAGTGTCTATGATGGCTCTTGCCTTTCTTTTTCTTCCGTCATCTCTGATTAAAACCGTTAAAGTTAATAACATAACACTAGGGCTTTTAGATACATTCGCAAGTGCTTGATCCTCCTTTGGGAGAGTATCTAACTCTGTAGTTTTTTTCTCGTCAAGTGAGAATACTTGTTGCTTTATGTTATGACAAAGTAAAATATGATGTCTTTTCCCACAACCCAAACAAGTTACCTTTGAATAGCACTTACGGACTTAATGACCTGGTTTTAGGCATAAAAAACAACATCCCGATTTTTCAACGAGATTCTCTCTATCTCTCATCGTCATTCTTTATACTTTCAAACAGTCAGCAGAATTGTGCAAATTGTGGCAAAAAATGCATCGTCTTTGTTCTTTGGAAGAAGTTAAAAGATCAGCTGCACTGGCTACGGGACGAATGTCTCCACACTTGATTTTATTATTTATAGCCTTCTTCTGTTTGAACAATTTTAAGCTATGTTTGGTTTCAACTCCAAAATTTTGCGAGGCTAGAATCATACGTTCTTCTGCCTGTACTTCATCTTGAAGAAAATCGAGAATTGAATCAAGGTCAGTCCTTTTAGTAATTTTAGCTGTATCTTGATCAGTAATTTTAGTCACATTTTGTTCTTCTTCATCATGGTATCTACGACTTGTAGTTCTATATCGTTCCCAAACAAGAAGTGTTTCTTCAGGTAGAGCCGACTCGGCTGACGGAAAAAGCACTGATGCATATTTATCCCTGGTTACTCCTAATATCTCAAGTGCGCGGAGCTTTGTTTCCAATATATCATAAAGATTTCTCAAAGATTTTCTCGTCGAGTTCTGTTTTTGGAGAACTAGGGATAGAAGATCCCTGACATACACCTGAATAAGTAGTTCTTCCCTGCCAAAACGCAATTTCAGTTGTTTTATAGCTTTCTCGTAACTGTTTCCCCCTGGTGGAAAACTTTTAACTAGTTCCTCGGCAACACTTCCCGTCTTCATACATTGGGATAGGTATGCAAACTTATCATGTGAATCTAAATTATGGTCTTTATGTACTTTTTCAAATTGACCCCAGAATCCGATCCAGTTTCTTAGATCCCCATTAAATGTAGGCAGTTGTGTTTTAGGGTAAAGTAATGTATTCTGCTGAGATACACTACAATTCGACAAAACGTCTTCTTTTTCCAAAAGCGAAAGTTGTTTTAAACTTCAGCTGTAACAACTGCCAACGGTCTATATAAGTTTCTGATTCATCGATCTCTTTCTCCCTTAAATCATCTGTGGGAAATCCCCCGGTGAACTAACTGTAACCGTAAAAAACGAGCGGTGTGTCGGTGTCAACCGAGAATATGTAAACTGTCGAGATGAACTCTCGCTAGCCTTTCTTTTTAAATGTACATAGTTTTCTGTAATTCTTTTTAAATGTATATAAATTTTATTCTTTTTTCACCAATGTATTCGAGCCATTAATGCAAAACACGGAATCAAGGTGTTTATGCGAGAACAATACAGCCCGGCCCGGGACAAATGGACGAGAAGCAGCACCATCGGAATTTTGGAGGTAAGGCCTCTTTGCTTTACCTGTTGATTTAATTGTACTGTATTCTCTTGTGGTCTTTTGCGACAACTATTATCCATGCCGGGATTCGGGCTTATATTGAAAATTATTGATTTTTAAACAGTTTTGAAATCGAAATCGAAACTTTGTAGTTAAAAATGGCTGATGATGAGATTGCTCGAATAAAAAAGAGAAGGGGAATAATAAGAACGTCGGTTACTAAGCAGATCAAAATTATAGAAGCCGAATTAAGCAAAGAAACAATTTTGGACACTTTAGAAGAATCTTTAGAACTTTTGATTGAACACGCTAAAGAACTAGAATCGCTAGATGGGGAATTGCAGAAAATTATAGATCCTAAAGAAATTGACGCGGACATAAATACATCAATCGAATATAAGGAAAAAATAATTACTTGTAAATTTAAAGCTCGAAAGAAAATAGACGCATTATCAGAATCGAAAACGAAATCTGCCAAAATTACACCCGATACCAGTCTTAAGAATTCATCATTAGAGAATGAGTTTCAAGATAAAATGCGGATTAAATTACCCAAGCTCTCTATTCAGAAATTTTACGGCGAAATAAGCCAATGGCTTAGTTTTTGGAATTCATTCGAGTCTGCGATACACAATAATGCGTCTTTAGACAAGACAAGTAAATTTAATTATTTGAAGGCCTATTTGGGTGGAACTGCTCTTCATACTGTTGAAGGTTATGCTATAACGCCGGAAAATTATGACAACGCCATTTCTTGTCTAAAAGAAAGATTCGGGCGATCAGAAATTTTGATAAACCAACACATTTCAAATATTTTGGCTATCCCACCATTGAAAAATTCAAGTGATATTAAATCATTTCGAAAGCTTTATGACAGAATTGTAACCGAAACTAGAAGTTTAGAAACTTTAAAAGTTAAACCGAATGATTATTCAGCTGTTTTACGCCCATTGGTATTGAAAATGCTCCCTCATGATTTACTTTTGGAGTTTAACAAAGAAGTGCAAAATTCGAATTATGAAGTAAATAAATTAATAGCATTTTTATCAAAGCAATTGATTGCACGAGAAAGGTCATCCCTTTCGAAAACCAAAAATCAGAATACTTTCCCAGATCTCAGACAGCATTTCCGCTATGAGGAACAAAATGAAAAAAGAAAAACAACTGCCGCCGATCTTTTCAGTTCTGAATTGATAGGCAATAAATTTTCGCCTTGTGTGTTTTGCAGTAATTATCATGAGTCAGCGGACGATTGCTTACATGCTTTAAATTTAACTATTGATGAAAGAAAAAATATCCTGGTTAAACGTGGCGCCTGCTTTCGTTGCACTGGAAAGCATTTGAGTAAACAATGCCAGAAACGCGTTCGTTGCAAACACTGCAATAAAAGGCATTTATCGATTTTATGTTTTTATTCTAACAATAAAAAGAAAGATGAAATTTCTAATGAAACCACTGATGAAAAAACCTGTGAAAATAGTGTGTTGACGAACAGTTCTTGTTCAAAGGAAGTTCTGGACGGGGATGGGAAGTAGTAGCGTGCGACCATTTTGAAATCGTTTATTGAACTACAAAAAAAATACATAGACAAAAACATATGTGGCGTCCCCTAGCGGAGAGCGGAGTTGAAGTGTTTTGACCTTGGGCCGTGAACATGCCGCCCACCTTGAAATATCATTTCAACAAACATGAATAAGACAATTGTATGATATTATAAAAGAATATACATAAATAAATGACAATAATTGTTGAGTAAATATTTACGACATCAATACAACAAATTACACGTAATACAAAGATACATACATAAGCATGAGTGAAACATTTATATTGGTAAGAGACACAATTTTGTTATGTTTCTTTTAAATATGCCATCAGATGTTTTAATACTTACAACCCGAACTAAATTATCAAGACCAGGGTGTATTTGAATGATTCTACCCATTTTCCACTTTGTTGGGGGCAAATTGTCATCTTTAATGAGACATAAATCATTAACTTCAAAATTTCTTGCTGGTAAAAGCCATTTTGGTCTTTGTTGCAGTCGACACAAATATTCTTTATGCCAGCGTTTCCAAAACTGTTGTACCATTTTTTGGATAATTTGCCATCTGGTAAGGTACGAAATTTTTGTATCGATGTAATTTGGCTCAGGAATGCTTGTCAAAGGCCTACCAATAATGAAATGACCAGGCGTGAGGGCTGAAAGATCGTTTGGGTCATTTGATAAAGCTGTTAAAGGTCTTGAATTAAGACAAGCCTCTATTTGAGTTAGAAATGTCTCAAATTCTTCATATGTTAATTTAGTCTCGCCAACAACACGTTTTAGATGATATTTTGTTGATTTTATACCTGATTCCCAGAGACCACCCATGTGTGGTGCACCCGGTACATTTAAATGCCATTTAATATCATGATCAGATAAAAAATTGTTAACACTTTGATTGTAGCCCTTTGATTTTGAAAGCCTTTCAAGTTCCCTAATTTTACGTTTTGCACCAACAAAATTAGAACCGCAATCGCTGTATATGTCACTGCATTTGCCTCTGCGGGAAATGAATCTCTTTAGCGCTGCAATGAAGGCATCTGCTGAAAGATCAGTCACTAATTCCAAGTGTACAGCTCTTGTAATGAAACAAACAAAAAGAGCTATGTAAGCTTTGAATGATTTTGAACCTCGACCCTTTGAAGCTTTGATTTGGAAAGGACCAGCATAATCTACTCCACATCGCAAAAAAGCGGGAGCAGGGGAAATGCGAGCGGATGGTAAGTCGCTCATCATTTGATTAGTGATGGAAGCTCTAAATCTGCAACATTTTACACATTTTCTGATTAAATTTCTAATGACATCTCTGGCACCCATAATCCAGTATTGCTCTTGGATAGAAGATTGCATAAGTTGTGGACCAGCATGCAAGAGAATTTCATGGTAATGTTTAACAATGAGATCAGTTAAAATGTGCTTTTTTGGCAGTAAGATGGGATGTTTTTGGCCGTATGCGAGATTCGCATGTCGCAAGCGACCGCCCACCCTGAGAATTCCTGAAGAATCTAAAAATGGATTTAGACATAGAATTTTGCTTCTACAGGATAATGATTGATTCTCTTTCAATGCATTGATCTCACTATTAAACTCCATGTATTGTACTGATTTAATTAACACATGCATACTTTTAGTAAGTTCATTAGTTTTTAAAAAACCAGTTACCTTACCATTTGTATTTCTACAGTTGTTTACAAACCTTAAACACAATGCTGTAATACGTTTAAGTTTGAAAAGAGATGAAAATCTGCAATATAAATCATTAATATTAGACAAATGATCAGTTGAAGTAGTTGAATGTAACATATGTCTTTGCTCAGGTGCAGGATCAGTTAAGGTCTGTAGAGAAGATTCTGGAAGAAAAAAAAATGATTCATGAAGAAATTTTGGTCCACACAACCACATAGATTTGAGAAGAGCTGATGATGACATTCCACGGGTTGCTAAGTCGGCAGGATTCGTATTGCTTGTGACATGATGCCACTGGGTAGAAGAAGACAAGGTCTGAATCTTTGCCACTCTGTTGGCAACGAAAGTCTTCCATCGGCTGGCATCAGATCCTAGCCAGGCAAGCACAATAGTGGAATCAGTATAAAAGTGCGCTTGTGATATAGGGATATCTAATGCTTTACAAGTAAAGTCCATCAATTTAGTTAGAAGGAGTGCACCGCATAATTCCAATCGAGGAAGTGAAATGGTTTTAAGCGGTGCAACCTTTGTCTTGGCTATTACCAACTGAACATTGATGTTTCCAGTGTCTGAGACTGAGCGACAGTAAACCACCGCTGCATATGCCTTTTCTGAGGCATCACTGAAACCATGCAACTGAAATTGTTCGTTGGAATCAAGAAATAAGTATCGCGGTATTGTAATGTCTTTCACAAATTGCATGTCTTTTTTAAATTGCCTCCATTCAAATTCAATATCAGGAGGAATTTTCTCATCCCACTGCACCTGACGTTTCCACAGTTTCTGCATGATCAATTTGCATTGAATTGTCAAAGGTGACAACCATCCAAGGGGATCAAATGTCTTAGCTATAGTAGCTAGAAGTGTTCTCTTGGTAAAGATCTCTTCAAGAGATGATGAGTTTAAATTGAAGAAGAATACATCAGATGCTGAATGCCATAGTACACCTAAGGTTTTTACTGTGTCATCACTATTAATGATTAAGGAACTGTGTAAATGAAAATTGGCGTCAATCGAGTTCAAGACTTCGTTGCAATTAGAAGCCCATTTTCTCAATACGAATCCACCACTTGATAGCATCTGGATCATTTGAGCTTGTAATTCTAGAGCTTGCGGTATTGAATTGGTTCCTGTCATCAAATCATCGACATAAAAATCTCGAAGGGCTGCTCTAGAAGCCATAGGAAATTTTTCTGCTTCTTGTATTGCTAATTGTTGCAAGCATTTTATTGCTAGATATGGTGCTGATGCAGTACCATAAGCAATTCTAGTTAATCTGTAGTCTTGAATAGGTTTGTAAATAGAGTCCCGCCAGACTACTCTTTGAAAGTCGGAGTCTTCTAAAACGATCTGCCGGTACATTTTTTCGATGTCTGCTGTTATGGCTATTTTGTGTTTTCTGAAACGAAGAAGTATTGTTGTTAAGTCACTTTGTAACTGTGGACCAACCATTAGTTTGTCGTTGAGAGATACACCTGTTGATGATTTTGCAGATCCATCGAAAACTACACGAAATTTGTCACCATTTTTATTGGGAACTGGATGATGTGGTAAATAAAAACTGGAACTAACTGGAACATCAATTTTATTTTCTGCAATTAATTCCATGTGGCCAAGTCTGAGATAGTCTTCCATGAATTTGTGGTATTGGTAAGACAGACTCTCATTATTTTTAAACCGACGTTCAATTTGTAGTAAAAGATGCACAGCAATGTCTCTAGTTGATCCAAGTTCAGGACTAGTAACACGGAATGGAAATTTGACTGCAAACCTACCCGTCGAATCACGAGAGAAAGTCTGCTTGAAATGATTTTCGCATGCTGTTTCTTCCTTTGTGTAAGGTTTTGTTTCAGAAATCTCTTCCAATTTCCAAAATTTATCTAGTTGAAATTCAATAGCATTGCAGCTTGCATGATTTGAAATAATTGTTCGTGAGGTATTTTGAGTCTTGCCGAGAATCACCCAACCGAATATTGATTCTAGAGCAGATAATGAATGTCCTGGAACATTGTAATGTCCGCTAAGCATGATTTCTCCGAATACGTCTGCGCCCAACAAAATGTCTATAGGGCCAGGCTTGAAGCAATTGACATCTGCTAATTGCAATTTATTAAATGCAGTCAAAACAGAAGCATCGACTTGCAGTTGAGGAAGGTCACAGGTAATTTTGGGTATGATTAATGCATCAACTGTAATATTTGCATGTTTGTAAAATAATGATGTTATGTGTATTTGAACTGAACCTGTAACTCTCCCTACTTTTCGCGAACTCAATCCGTCAACACTTATTTTAACACTGCTGCGTTTTAGTTGCAATAAATTAACACAACTCTCCCTAATAAATGAGCCTTGACTGGCTGAATCAATAAGTAACCTGCATTTTTGAAAAGTGCCATTAATGTCTTTGACATAAACAGTTGCTGTTGGTAATAAAACTGTTTGTGTAGCAGGTACAATTGCATTATTGCTACTAATAGTAGAAAGTTCACTTTCTGTGTGTGCGTCTGATTTTGTCTCTTTTGCATTGCATAATATTGTATTATGAGGCTTTGCACAGATTTTGCACATTCCTGCACGACATTTAGAAATCTGATGTGTTTTATTATCCTTTAAACAATTAGCACATAATTTGTAATTTTTTATTATGTCCCACTTTTCCTTGATCGGAAGGTCTAAAAAGCTATGGCATCTAAATAAACCAAAATGAGAATCGCTTTTGCAGTGAACGCACACATTCGTTACGATTTGTGAAGAATAGACAGATTTATTGCTTTTTTTCTCCCCGCTTGCTACACCGTCGGTACTATAAACACTTGTGCGTTCTCTTTGGCACTTTGCCAAACTGGCTATAGCACAGGCGCGGTTTAGTATGAATGTTTTGAAGTCAGCAAAAGAAGAAATTTTGTTATTCTGTTGCAATGTCCATACTCTGAGTGTTTCGGAATCAAGCTTGCCTTTTAACAAAAAAATAATTATGGTATCCCAATGCTCTAAGGGCTGTTTTAGGATTTTTAATGTATCAATGCATTGTTGCGTTGTGTCTATTAATTTACGTAACCCTGATGCTGTTTCTTGTTTTAAAACAGGCTGCGTAATTAATTTATTTAATGCAGCATTTACGATTTCAGCTACATTTTCGTAACGTTCTGAGAGTGTATTCCATGCTTTTTTGTAATTTTCATTAGAAATCTGAATGGATTGCAATAAAATGGCTGCTTCACCTCTTACAGAAAGTTTTAAGTATTGCAACTTTTGGCTGTCACTTAAACTATCGTTATTCCCTACACTTGCTAAAAATAAATCTCGAAATGAAATCCAATCAATGTAATTTGAAGTAAATACTGGAAGTTCTACACGCGGAAGCTTTAAACTATTGACATTAGTATTAACTGGATTTTGACATGCAGAAGTATTTGGATCTTTCTTATTGAGTTTATTTACTTCTTCTTTTAAAATAATTTTCAATGTGTCTAATTTAGAAAATAGCTCATGCATTTCCTGTTCATATTTATCAAATTCTTTATCAGAGCATTCAGTTAGAATATCATTGTTTAATTTGTTTAATTCAGTATCTAAAGTTTTAACATCATTCTCATAAACTTCGATTATAGAAATAGAAATTGTTTGATTTTTTAAATTGTCTAATAGATTAGATAATCTGGTAAGCTTACCTTTAAATATTCGCTTTTGCTTTAGAAGTGTATCCATGACCTTCCCAACTGAGAGCGACGCTTTGATGCTTGTTTTGTTTCGTTTTCGATTTAGCTCTGTTGAGCGAAATTCCTTTGATTTGTAATGCTGTCGTCGACACTTTATGTACTACACGTCATCCTAAAGTATTTGACTTAATGAATTAAAGCTTGCTGGGGCTTCGACGGACCATGGACGGGGATGGGAAGTAGTAGCGTGCGACCATTTTGAAATCGTTTATTGAACTACAAAAAAAATACATAGACAAAAACATATGTGGCGTCCCCTAGCGGAGAGCGGAGTTGAAGTGTTTTGACCTTGGGCCGTGAACAAGTTCTTTTACATACTTTAATTGTATGCATTAATGGGAACAACTCGAGTAATTTTTTGAGGATAATTTTAGATTTAGGTTCACAAAAATCCTACGTCAGTAAGTATGTGGCTGAAAAAATGAAATTAAAGTGTATTGGAGAGGAAACAATTACTCATGGATTATTCGGAGGAATAGAGAAAAGTGAAAGGCATAAGAAATACTCTATTAAGTTAAGCAATATAGATAAGAGTTTCACTTTTGAAATAGAAGTAATGGATCAAAAGAAAATATGTGCCTCTATTCCTAAACTGAAAAATTTTGAATGTATTCAAGAATTGAAAGAGTTGGGAATATTTTTAAGTGATATTGCCATTAATGAAAACTGTTGCTTATTTGAAAATAATCCAAACGAAATTCATGCTTTGCTAGGAGCAGATTGTGCCAGTAAACTATTAACTGGGGAAGTCAAGCATTTATCAAATGGGATGCTGGCTATGAGAACGATCTTAGTGTGGACAATTCTGGGAAATTCCGGAGAGGAAAAAACGAAGAATTCTAACATTTTATTATCATTTCATGCAACTAGCTTTGGCGTATCTGATAATTGGTCTCTTGATACAATTGGCATTCGTGACCCCGAGACTAAGATGTTAAGGTCAGATCTTGAAAAGACAGCAAAAGATCATTTTCTTCAGACTGTTACTAGGGATGAAGAGGGGAGGTATTCAGTTAGCTTACCGAGTCTAGCAGAAAAGAGACCAGCTAGTTGCGTGAAATCTTTGGAACGAACGGAAAGGTTGACCGATTATGAGAAGGTTTTCAAAGACTGGTTAGCTGAAGATATCATCGAGGAAGTTCCTCTCTGTCATGATATTAAAAATGAACATTTTTTACCGCATCTTCCTGTGCTTAAGGACAATTCCATAACAACTAAGGTGAGACCAGTATTTGATGGTTCCGCCAGAGAAAAGAATTTCCCCTCTTTGAATGATTGTGTAAAAGAAGAGCCTAATCTCATTGAACTGATACCAACCCTGATGAATAGATTTCGCCTTGAGAAGAACGGTGTAACTGCTGGGAAGCTAAGAAATTCTTTCTACGTCGACAATTGCGTTCTTAGTGTTTATAGCCCGGAAGAATTGTCAAAATTGATATCGGAAGCACAGGCTCTGTTGAGCACAGCCAAATTCCATCCCCGAGGGTGGGAGCTTACTCCTTTAGCTTTTAAAAAGGAAAGTGGAGAAGGCATACCTGTCATTTACTGGTCATATTCAGCGAATGGTTTATATTGGATCAAGAGAACTAAGACTTGGGCTACATTTGTGTACAATCGAGTTCAACAAATACGAGGACTGAGTAATCCTGTTGATTGGAGACTTGTAGCGGGTCCCTTGAATCCTGCCGACCTCCATTCACGAGGTTGCAACTCTCATGAACTGTTGAAAACCCGCTGGTGGGAGGGACCAAGATGATTAAAGTTACCTTTAAATGAATGGCCTATCTCTAAAATTGATCCAGACCTGGAAATTGTTAACTCAGAGAAAATAAAAACCATCGTGTCAGCCATTAACACCCAAGCAGATACTATCCAATATGCATCTCGAATTTCATCGTATCGCAAAATTGTAAGAACAATGGGTTGGATACAAAGATTTTGTCACAACTGCAAGAATAAAGAAGACAGGAAAAAGGGAAAATTAGATTTAGAAGAAATAGATCGAGCCGAGAAAATAATTTTGAGAAAAGTCCAGGAACAATCATTTGAGGAAGTACGAAAGTTGCATTTGCAAACTTTTACAGACGACGATGGGTTGATTAAAGTAAAAAATAGAATTTTAATTGATGAGAAGAAACTGCATATAAGATTTGCGTATAAACAAAAATTACGCCAAGATTTAAGGCTTCGGTTCAGAAGTGAATATTTGGGACAGTTAAGGGAATTTTCAAAACCTAGAAAAGAGTGTTTCGTCAAAGAAGGAGAAATCGTGCTGATCGGAGATTCCAATACCAAGAATATAGATTGGCCGCTGGCCAAAGTTATTAAAACTTTCCCCGGAAAAGATGGAAGAGTACGAGTGGTAGAGTTAAAGACAAAGAATGGAACTTTATTACGGCCTGTCCAAAGACTTTATCCATTGGAGATTAGTGAAACTGAAAGTTCTCTAAAGCTCAACGTAACATCCCCAATTGTAGACGACTACAATGGAGCTTGTCATAGGAATGATCCCTTAGAACCTGACAGTGAGCACGAAGAGAATCTTTCTCAGGAACCTGAAGTTCGCCGTTCTCGGTGTGGTCGCGTTCTGAAGGAACCCGACAAACTGAACTTGTAACAATTCCATTTCTTCAGTTTGAGTTTTGGAGGGTATCTCAAAACTCAAAGGTGGGAGAATGTGGGAAATCCCCCGGTGAACTAACTGTAACCGTAAAAAACGAACGGTGTGTCGGTGTCAACCGCGAATATGTAAACTGTCGAGATGAACTCTCGCTAGCCTTTCTTTTTAAATGTACATAGTTTTCTGTAATTCTTTTTAAATGTATATAAATTTTATTCTTTTTTCACCAATGTATTCGAGCCATTAATGCAAAACACGGAATCAAGGTGTTTATGCGAGAACAATACAGCCCGGCCCGGGACAAATGGACGAGAAGCAGCACCATCGGAATTTTGGAGGTAAGGCCTCTTTGCTTTACCTGTTGATTTAATTTTACTGTATTTTCTCTTGTGGTCTTTTACGACAACGCTTATATATTATTTCATATGTTTAAGTTTCCATCCCGGTCTATGTTTTATATTGTGCAGAAGTTCAAATTTCGTATATTTGGAACTAGAAAATAAATGTACCTAATCGAAATTAATAGAGATTTCTTTGATGGGATTTTTCATGTTTTATACTAAATTTTCCATGCATGTTGAGGAGAGGGGTGAAGAAAGCATAGTTAAAATTAATTTATGTGGTGTGGCGAAAGTTCATATTTCCCCATAGATGGCGCGCCTCCCTGTTTACGTCAGTGAATGTAACGCGCCAAAACTAGGCATTCGGAAATGGGAGTTCGGTGTGACTCAAACCCTTCATGTTAGTAACTGTAAATATTATGTAAATAAACGTTGTGTTTTATAGAAATAGTAGTACTGATCCTTTTATGGATATAGGAATTTTGTCTATCCCGCCTGCACCTGCAGTTTTTTAAGACGCCTTCACTTTTATTTTTTTGCGATTTTCGCGTCATGGTGCATCGGCCGGGAAACTCGGAACTGTTTGATCAGTGAATTTGTGTTCGGGCTCAGTTTATTTGGATTTCGTTTTTGAACTGATCATCCTTTGGATTATCTTTGATTCCCGGAAGGCAAAGTTGAAGACTGCTAAAGGTAGGATAGAAATTTATTGTTAATTCGAATTTGAAAAAAATGGATAAAACGAAAGTGAAAAGGAAAATTGTCAGAA
>JAGEOH010000714.1:0-31191 GCA_032207245.1 Pardosa pseudoannulata | reverse complement strand
TACTTATATTACTCTTTTTCATTCCATAATACTGCACTGCTCAAAAGAAGTCTATAATCTCATAAAAAATGAAGTTTTTACTTTTTTTGTGGCCACATAATCTTAAAACCTGGAATAGATCTGATTTGTCTGCATGGTTCAGCCGGGTGCTTAAAATCCTTAAAAAGTGCTTATTTTGTAGATCCATTTTTAAGGTCCCTAATAAGTCCTTAAAAAGTGCTTAGTTTTCTTTTTGTAGCCTTAAAATTTATAATTTTTTCTGAGTGCTCAAAAAGTGCTTATTTTTTTTCCCAAATATTGGTTGCTGAATTTTTATTTCCCTTGGTAATTAATCGTCAATCCATTCAACAAAGCTAAAGATAAGAAAGAAGAGTTAGACTAATTAAAAAAATGTATAGAAGAAAAGAAAAATTAACTTCAAAATTAGACATATTCTCCCCCTTCCTATATTTTTTGGTTCTCATCTTCTATTATGAATGGAAATAGTTCTTCAGTTACATTTTTAAAATGGATTGATAATTTCTTGAATCTTGTTTTGAGTATGTCATAATTAAAACTTTTTTAGTGTAGATACTGCATCTTCTTTTCTCTCTGTCTCCCTGTGTGTGTGTGTGTGTGTGTGTGTGTGTGAATATTATATTTACCTGTTTATAATACAGAAGTACTTTTTATTATCTTATTTTACATCTATGTTGCTGTAAAAATACTGTTGCTATGATGTGAAACTTGTTGATCTTCCACCACAGATAGTACTTTAACTTTAATAATATTTCAGATTTATTTAGAGAAGGGGGGGGGGCATTTGATCAATAAGGACTATTGCTGTTCTAAAATTTATGTTTGCGAAAAAAGATGTGTTAACATAAAGATATTAACAATTGTGTTTAATAAAATTATTAAATTGTCTATATATATTATTTAATGTCATTTTACAAGTCATAAAGCTCATGAAAAGTTTCATGAAAATCTTCAATTTTTAAGCTTTAGCTGTAGGTTGATCATAGTACATTGAAAATTTAGGTGCTTAAAAAGTGTTTAAAAGGTGCTTAAAAAGTGCTTAATTTTTTTTCTGTGGAAAGAGTCTGAACCTTGTATTATATATATATACATATATATATATATATATATATATTATAATGTGTGTGTGTGTGTGTGTGTAGAAATTGGAAACAAAATGCTATAGTGTCATTGGATGACACCTTTAAATGATATATGCATTACAAAAAATAATAAACTGTTAATTTAAATTTAATGATTTATTTTTATATTATAAAAGGAGGGGAAAAAGTTTAACATAAAGCAATTTACATAATAAATAATAATCAAAAATAATGTATATAATTATTATATTAGCCATTAAAATGGAAGCAACTAGTTATGTTTTTGATAAGACTAACAGGATCACTAATTACGTAAGTACTGCTATAAAATCATTTAAATACTCACTGCTATTATTTTTTGAATATATATATATATATATATATATTGCCAAAATTAAAAAAACTCTCGTAGAAATAATATGCTAGTTCTTAAATAGCCACTGTTGAAAAAATAAATGTAAACATTATTAAAACGATTTCTTCCCAAAGTTCCCAAAATTCCGGGTTTATTTTCCAAAATTCCCGGGTTCATTCCCACCTCTTCAAAATTCCGGGTTTTTCAACTCCTCTTCTTAGCCCACTCTCCTGTTTCTAATCATGGATCTTGTTGGTGCTTCAACCACATTTGGCGAAATTGGCGTGCTTGCAGCGTGGCGTTTGAAATTTGGCGAGGGGATCGTAACTCAACAACGTTTTTGAAGTCGAGCAGCCTTTTGAGTTTCTGTTTTCTGTTTAACCATTTTAAATTTGAATGGTATATTTTTATATAAATTTTTCTATATTTTCTAAGTCAATAGAGCGATCTTAATAGAACTCATTAGATACTTGGTAGATTCTTTTTCCAATTTTTAAGTAAATAGACCGATCTTTGCAGAACACGTTAGATACTTATTTTTTATTTGAATTTTTCAAGTAAATCGACCGATCTTTGCAGAACACGTATTTTGAGTGGAGGTTGAAGAGGAGATGTAAAATTGAAAATTTTTTTTCAAATCTCTTATTTAAATCTCTAATTAAAACAGGAATGCAGGGAAAGAAAAGAGTGGGTTCCTTATGAATATTCCTTTTGCCAGTTAAAATGAGGTTCGAAAATGGATAACATTAACCGATGTCACGATCCCATAAAGCGATCATTTTACCATACAAATGAATAGAGAAAATCGGGACCGAGTGATTTCGATAACAATAAGCGATTCATAACAATAACTACCATCACATTAAGCAGAGTCCACTGTATTTATATTTATATAGGTACATGGATTTTATATCATTTTATGTATATATATATATTCCTTATTTTCAATATTTTATGGAGTCATTGGAAAGTAATAGTAGACAATATATATATAATATATATATATATATATATATATATATATATATATGTAATAATATCAATATCTAAGCCCTAAAGCGTATTCCAAAATTATCCCCCCCATTCATTATTCTAGATCTTAATTTCTTCTCTTTATATTAACCATATTTCCCAGCCATCCAATTTAAACGAGGATGTTTTCATTCCTTCAGCGTAACCCCGAAATTCTTTCTATGATTCCCAAAACAGAAAATGATATAGCTGGCATTTTTAATTAGGAACTTATAACTTTCCCATGAAAATTTGTAACGATCAGCAGTAATGCTACTCTGAGACGCCACACTTTGCAGATGGCTCCAGTCAAAGGTTACTTTCTATAAGCAAATAACACGTGCCTCAGCATTTTCCCACACACGGGTTTTAGCCGTCTCTCGCAGAAGGTTGGCAGTTACTTAGAGAGATATAGAGCATTCTGACACCGTCAGGTTTAGACATCTCTGGATTCTGTGCAATTTTTATAGGATGAAATAAAAAGTTAAGTTCGGCCACGACGAATGATGTGCTTTTTTCTAATGGACGGTTAGCGGGACACTTGGCAGCCCAGCATCCCAGGCTGAGAAAAATAATAGGGGCAATTTTAAAATGAGTTTTTAAGTGTAAAGTTCGGGGCTAGTTGGTCCCTGGACGATTACATATATATATATATATATATATATATATATATAAGTAATAATCAAAATTATTACACTTAAAATATCTTTCTAAAATTTTCCTTTTCCCGTTCTCATTGTTTCATATCTATTTTCCCAGCCATATAATATCTTTTATCTATTAGGAGTGTTCACTGCTTAAAATTCTTTCAAACCAATCTCCCAAAGCTAACTCTGAAAGAAATGTTTATTTTCTACCCACTCGTACCATTTTCTGCTTTTTCAATAAAAATGATTCACTTTTCCAGTGATCTAAGTTTGTTTTCTGACTGTTAATAACGCTGACTAAGCAAATGGTTTCTTGGGATAGAATTTGTGTCATCTCTTGCTGTGGGATAAACTTTACAATTGAAAAGTGTTTTGTCTATCATTTTATTGCCGTGCTCTTGTCAGAGAAAACGTGTCCTTTGTTAATCTAAAATGAATTTAAAGTTCATGTTGGACTTGCTTCTTTTTATTGAATGAAACCACGAATTTGTATTTCTTAAGATCACTCATTACCCAGTAAGCCCAAGCAATTAAAATAAATGAAAAGTTATTGTCTTATGTGACGGTGAGAGAAATTTTACAGGTTACATATCATCATAGTTGGTCCGACAGCCAGTTGTGGGCCTTCGCCTTCTTAAGAAGTTTTTCCCATCCTGCTATGTTTTGTGCTTGGGACCTCCAGCATCTAATCTTTATGAGACCAAAGTCCGACTGCAGGCAGTCGATCCACCGTCATTTTTGTCTGCCCCTTGGTCGTTGTCCGAAAGGGACTGCATTAAAAACCTTTTAAAGCAGTATCTGCGTCCATTCACAATAGATGTCCAGCCCATCTCATTCTATTCAGCCTGATAAATTGGATGACGTCATCCTCTTTGTAAAGCTTGTACAGTTCAAAGTTAAATCTTCTCCGCCAGACTCTCCTGTCAAAAACACTACACAGAAATGGTCCGAAACGCTCTCCTTTCAAAGAGTGCAAGCATTTTTTCTTCTTTTGATGCAAGTGACCAAGTCTTAGAGGCATAAATTAGCACCGGTCTTATAATGTTATAATTAGCACCGGTTATAATGTTTATAAAATGTTATAATTTTGTAAAAAAATATAAAAATATCTTGGTTGTTCTTTTACTGTTTTTATTTCACTGAACCTGGAGTCCTGTTTTGTTTATTTTTTCACTTATTTTTCATGTATTACCTTTCTGTGCATTTTTATTTTCTCATGCGACCAATAGATGGCGCCACCCTATTGTGTTTTTCTCAATTTTTATGTTATGTGCTCTGGCCGAGTACAAATGTGTAATTTACTGTGTTTTTGATGTTTTGTCATTGTTGAAGGTACAGAATGATTTTTTATTCATTCATGGATTGTTTTTTTCACATATGCATTGTATGTGAATGGATTTTTGCATGGAAAGTCATTTTCTTCCCCTCAGTTTCGGAAGCCGCTGTAAGCGTATTAAAAAAAAATTTCTGTTTGGCTTTCTGTTTTTCTTTCTGAACCCAAATTATGTTTTTTGACCTTTTATCGTTTGTTCGCCAAGGTTGAAAGCGGTGACTTCCGTCACCGCTAGGTGGGTAAAAAATTATTCTGGTTTTTCTTAAATTAGCATCTTAAAATTTTTGTACAACAGGATTTTCGTTCTTTTTTAATTAAATGGCTCCTCAGTTCACTTTTTGTACAAATCCACATAGACATCTAGGGATTTGTATATAATATAGGGTTATATTTGGCTATTATTCGTGGTCAACCACAGAACCTAAGTAAGTAAATTTCTCAAACTCGTTTCTAATTTATGTCCCTCGACTTCAAAAGTAGATACAACAATATTATTTTTCCACAATACATATAAAGTAATTTTAGTCTTTTTTCATTTTATCTTTAGCTTTACCTTTTCTGCAGCTTTTTCTAAATGCAATGAATATTCCCTAGGGGGCTTGCAGATCGGGCTAATATCAATGTCATCAGCATATGCCAGGAAAGCTGTACAGAGTCATGGATTGAATATTGTTTATGGCACAGGTTACATATATATGTAATTAAAGTACAAATGTGTTTATATATAGTTGTAGAACATGAATGTTTACAATTACTCACTTTGTTTTTATTTCATTTTTAGTGCCAATATTCTGTTAGATGAAAATTTTGTTCCTAAAGTTGGAGATTTTGGTCTTGTACGAATTGGCAGTAGCAGCGCCACTACAACTGTAGCTGTGACTGAAAATGTATATGGTACTACGGTCTACATGGCAAGGGAAGCATTTTATGGTGACGTGTCTGTGAAGTTAGACACTTTTAGTTTTGGAGTGGTGCTTCTTGAATTGTTAACTGCTTTACCCCCTTACGATACTGCAAGGGAAGACAGAGATTTGGTAAGAGGCATATTTTGTTGCTGTTATATACTCTTAATTGTTTTCTTACTTTTAGTGTATTTTTGGCATCTTTGGTTATTTTAATTGCTAAATACTTTCAGCCTTACTTTGTAAAAAATGAATAAATAAAAATTATTATATATATATTAGGAATGGGGTGAATATTAAATATTAAGCTGATTGAGCAGGCTTGCAATTTTGTCACTTTTCTCCTTTAGTGACTTTTTTTAGAATTGATCACTTTTAGTCACTTTTTTAAGTAAACAGTCACTTTTTTCATGGTGTATCACAGCAAAAGTCTGTTGTTGATAAAAGAAAATCTGAATTGATAACGAAATATTTTAATAAAAGACCAAAAATGGGATTCTCTAATCTTATATTTCTTATTAAAATGTAATGAGTCATAGGGTTTCCAGAATTGAGTGATTTTTAAAAAAACGCAAAGAAGTTCCTGAAATGTACATTTGTGCTGAAATGTACATTTAATACATTAAAGTAATTTATGTCAAAGCACACATTTCTCTTTTGCTTTACAATTTTTGTTTACACTCTAATCTAGCTATGTATATATTTTAAAACATCATTAATATATGCAGAAAATTGTGATTATAAAACTAATGTATTGTATATATTCAAATCTAATTTATAGATTTTCTTGAATAAAAAGCAATGTTGAGTTGTGTTAAACAAAATTTTTAACCTTTTTGTATTTGACTTTAAAATCATGTCTTGCATGAATCATTTGATTTAGAGTTAAAATAAATAGAAAAATCTTAATAATAGATACTGTAATCAAGAGGAGAAAAAAATCTCTCTTTCCCCCCCCCCAATGTTTAGTCACTTTTTACTCACTTATTCTGTATTATTTGTCACTTTTCTCACCTTTTTGAAAGTACCTCAGCAGTTGCAAGCCTGGATTGAGTAATTGACTGAATATCAATTATAGAGTTATAATTTAAATTGTAATATTTCTGTTACTGTGGAACCACATTTATATGTTTTTCAAGGAATCGATGAAATAAAAATATAAATTAAAAAGCATATAAATGAAATTCTACTTAAGTTCTTTTAAATTGTATTTATTATTTCCATGTGGGATTTACAATGTATTTGGTAGTTGGAGTATTGTTATAAATGTAATAAAAAAATTTTGGCAACTTAAAAAAATTATCTATGGTATTTATATACTAGGCATATATAGTTGATTCTCAATAACTTGACTCAATAAATTTTTCTGAATTCCCAAATTTACATCAGTATGATTCAATAGAAATTTTTTTCTTGGTATCTTCAAAGGTCACTCTGATTATCTCAATACTTGCATGTTTAATAATTAAAAAAAAATTAGAATGAATTACTGGAAAGAGTTCTTAGTATTTGACTATCATTTGTGTTTAAGAAGATATAAGAATAATTTTTAGGTTATATGAGATGGAATATTTTTGGAAACTATTTCTAATTATAAAATGCTGTCTTTTTTTTTTTTAAATGAAACCTCTGGAAGAAAATAGCATAATTTACCTATTGACTTTAGTTGTAGTTGATTAAAAACTTGTCATCTGAAAAGATTAAACAAAAAATAACAAATAAAGTTTTCATATGTTGAAGACGACTTTTTAATTATTGTATACAGCATAACTCATTTAAGTTGTTTTCTAAGAATGCTCTTTAATAGGAAACATGGCAGAATGAAACAGGAAAAATATTTTAATATAAATTCTTTAGTGATTCTTTTTCTTACTTCTAAATCTATTCTCATAAATATATAGTACTTTACAATTAAAAATAAATTTAATATTTTAATTTAACCCTCTGCTGCTCATCCCGCGATTTCCACGAGCAACTCAAATTTAGCAAATTCTTCTCATCCCGTGATTTCCACGGGTATGTGTTTTTCTTCCTTTATCGATGAGCGCATCCTGTTTATTCCCCATTAAGCTCTTAAATAAATCATATACAGTATTGGACGTTTAATTTACGTTTTGACCAACAGATACCATTAGTTATCAATTTAATTGCCGTATTTGAAGGCGCGTAGGATTACCGCTAACTTTTTGCTGTTTTCTTATCAGAAATGACTGCTAGAAAACGATCAGCGATTGACAGAGTGTATATTCCTGATTCAGATTCTGAAAGCGATTTTAGTTGAGATAATGATATTGATATAGAAGTTTTGGTCTGCTTCTCATATAGCGATGAATTTGATAATGATTCAATAAACTTGCAAAGCGTTAGGCAGTGTTGCAAAATTGATAGGAACGCTACGCTCCGAAAACAACAGGGGAATCATTATATTAAAATTTTCAGGCGGTTCTTAGATCAATCGTTGTGGAATGCCTATGTACTCTACAAAAAGCAAAACCCCACACAAACTATAAAACTTTTGGAATTTTGTTTGAAATTTGTTGAAGAAAGTATCGAAAAATATTCGGATACAAATAAAAGCGGTTGTCCTGGAAGACCGAGTTCTACTTGGATACCTCGTTATTTTCCAAGTGACATACCACCTAAACCCATAAAAAGAGAACCTCGAAGACAATGTCGTGTATGCTGTTCAGGAAAAGATGCAAATGGCAAAAAAATTTGCAAAGAAACACGAATCTGGTGCAAAGACTGGGAAGTTGGACTTTGCCTTGAATCCTGCTTCAAACTCTACCACACTAAAACTGCATTTCTAAGATATTTTTAATGAAACCTTTATATATTCTTAAATTTTGTATATTTTTTATATTATTTTAATAAATAGAAGCTAACTGTAATTCAATAGAAATTTATTTTTAAAAAGAATTATTTTGGTGAAATCATCTGAAATTAGTTTCTAATGATACTCACAACTTAGTTTCTAAGGCTAAAAATCTCTAGATAAAAAAATATTTCCTGGAAAGAAAACATGCATTTTTGAATTCTCCAATATATATAGATTTCAAATAGGCAATAAAAAAAATATGTCATTTTTAAAGCGATTTCGGTCTAAAAAATTGAGCAGTCAGAGGGTTTAACCTAGATTGTATAGTTTCAAAACAACTAAACTATTAAACTTCATGAAAAATAATCCAAATCATTTTAAAATAAAGATTAAATGTCATTAACATTTAATTAACAAAATTTAAAAGAACTAAAGCAGATTTTCATTTGTGTGTTTTTTTATTTTTACTATTTTTTCACCGATCCTTTGAAAAACATATAAATCAAGTTTCACTGTAACAGAAATATTACAATTTAAATTATTACTGTATAATTGGTGCTCAGTTTAATACTCAATCAACTAAATATTCAGTATTCATGCCACTCTTAATGTACATGTAATACTTCTTATTTATTTATTATTTAATAAGATTAAGATATAGACTAGAGGACATTAAAAATAATATCATTATGCTAATTTACCATAATATATTTTTATTCCTTAGAATTCAAGGTTGATTTTTTATAACAGATTCATTAATATAATTCATTACCTGTCTAGTATTGTTTGTAAAAAGAACCAAATTGGTTTCACTTATACAAGCATGGGCTTGTCATGCCCTACAAGACGAGTTTGAAAACTTCATAATTTCAAGCAATCATTACTGTAAAGAAATACTATTTATTGCTATTGAAGTCGTCAATATTCATACAAATAAAATATAATCAAATGATTTTTCAAAACAATCAGATCAATACATTAGCTGAATGTATTGAGAAAGTATACACAGCGCATCTGGAAAGTCATGGAAAATCATGGATTTAGACAATGGATTCATTTTGTCATGGAAAGTCTTGATTTTTCAAGTAAAATGAGTAAAAGTCATGGATCCGCTAAAGTACCGATTAAATAAAAATGCATTGAATTGTTTAATTCTGTTTTTACTTGTCATTTGGCTGAAGTGACTGAGTTTGGTATTTATGTATTATCCTATTGACCCTATTGCCAAGTAAAATTGGTTCGCCTAGGAAACTCGAAGCTAGAAAGCTTAATGGGTGGGTAAATGTATATTATTCTGGTTTTTTCTTAAATTGTAGATTAAAATTTTATTAATATTCATTATTATTTTTTAATAAAAATTAGTTAAGATTTTTGCACAAAATATAAGCTTATCTCTAGGGATATTGTATATAAACATTATAGGGTTATATTTGGCTGTTATTCGTGGTCACGGATAATACCAAAGTAACCCCGAATTCAAATTGGAAACATTTTGATTGAAAAATGGCTATAGGATTAAACTGAGTTTATTAACACTTATAAAGTAAGTTTTATAGTTATAGTTACTTTATAGTTTTACTAATAGTTTTTTTTATGATAAAATTCCTGTCATTTCTCTAAAAGCATATATTTTATTTGTATGTACGTCAGCAGTTTTATTCATATATACTATAACGAAAGCTTTTTAAAGTCATGGAAAATGATCCGCTAAATCAGGGAAAGTCATGAAAAGTCATGGAATTGAAAAATTTTAATTTGGCAAATACCCTGTATACAGAATTAAAAAAAAAAAAAGGAGATCTGATCTTTCAGGAAGGCTAAAGGTGAGGTGGTTCACAACAGATGACAGGGAAAGTACAGAAGGCACTGGAACAGATCTGAATGTGAACGATGTAAATTGATTCTGCCATTTCTCCACAATGAGTACTTTGATTAATTGTAGTTATTGCAAATTTCGTTCTCCCTGGGTAAACTAGCTTCTGTTTTCCAGGCTGAAGTTGCTGCCATTCTTGCTTATGCAAATAACTGCATAACAAGGGTTGGGGGTTGCCAACAGAAGGTTAAAGATCTTCTCGGACAGTCAGGCCCAACTTATGGCCTTGCACAGGTACTGCTTCTCATCCAAAATTGTGTGGGATTGCTACAGGACCATTAACCAGCTGGCTATGGTCAATAAGGTAACCCTAGTCTGGGTTCGTGGGCACTGTGCTATTTTTGGCAACGAAATTGCTGATAATCTCACAAAATACAGTTCTGAGCTGCCCTTCATTGGGCCAGAACCTGTACTTGGTCTTCCTCATAATGTAGTGAGAAAAACTGTTAAGGACCTTCTAATGGGGGAGACTTATAGAGCTTGGCTTGATTCTGGCAATCAAAGGCAAGCCAAGGAGCTTAACCAGAGTTATCCCTGGATGAGGGCTAACAAGCTACTTAAGTTCAGTAAGAATGAGCTTAGGATGGCTATTGGTCTGTTAACTGGCCATTGTTGCCTCAAGAGACACCTTAACATTATTGGCATCGCAGCCAGCCCGGTATGTAGGAGGTGCCATATGGCGGAGGAAAGTTCCTTACACATTTTGTGTGAATGCGACTACTACTCTGCCAAGAGATTTGAATTTCTTGGATATCACTTCATCGAGCTGTGGGAGCTGACCAACTTTCCGGTTAAATTGCTGCTTAGATTTATCTCAGCTATTAGTCTCTCTGAGACCTAATTGTTAATATTTCTTAACTTTATGCTGGGACTCCTTTGTTCCAGTAAATGGGGGGGGGGGTCAGTACAATAGACCTTGGGTTGCAGTGCTGGTGCTCGCATGGGCTGCCCCACCCTAAATCTAAATCTAGTTATTGTAATACCTCAAAGACAATATAAATAGAACTGGACTGTCATAGATTTTAGTTCTGAGGTAATACAAATTTTAAACGCAAAGTTTCTAAATGAATAGGAAAAGCCTTACATTTAAAAGAAGTGAATGAGTTAGTTTGCATGGCAAAATTGCTAGATAATTTTAAATTTTCTGCCGACTGGATAGATCCTTAAGGTTGGCTGAAGCTGGCCTGTAGTTTGTCCATCCAATATTTAAAACATATCTATTATTATATCTACTAGCATATAGCCCGTCATATGACGGAATAAGTAAATTTTTCATTTTCTAAAATTGTAAAGTACTGTATGAAGCAGGTAAAAAATTATTTGTTTTTTGGCTGAGAATTATCTGGTACAAGCTCAATAATTTGTTTATCTTCATACTCCCCTAAAGTCTCCCTATCCTTGAATGCAGTTTAGAATCACGTTGAATTCATTTAGAAAGATAATTTAAAGTCTTCTTAACTACCTTAAAATTATCGTTAAGTTCTTCAGGTTTTTTTTGCCTTATTAATTTAATGGAAGTAAAGGAATGACACTATCACCTCGGTAGGTATGGGCCTTGATTGCATGGGCCGAGCCCTCTAATCCGGAGATTTCTTTCAATAAACACAAAAATGAAGGCTAGCAGAAAAAATAACAGCTAAAAGGTGAAAGGACACATAAAAATAGACGAGAAGAAAGTTTAAGGATAGAAAAATGAAATGTTTATGGGGCCAGGGACATCCGTACAAAATACGTGAATTTAACATAATAAAAAGTTGAAAAAAATAGTAAAAATTTATTTTTAAAAAAATAAAACAACTTTAGGAATAGGAATTTATTTATATATTAAAAAAAAGAATATATTAAATTAATTACATTTAGAAAAATTTGGCAGCTTCGGGGACAGAACCGTTAACCCAAGGAGTACGACAAGCAAATGGGCAGACACTCTACTGAGCTTGCCATGCCTACAAATGGTGAAGAAACTAATTAGAATATATGAGGGTCGCGTACGTGATAGAATAGACAGCAGTGGCTTTTATATTGACAGTGATTATTTGGTGGTATATATGAATGATATCCAAATTGATAAATTTAATCTTTTGCTCTTAACAGGGAAGAATAAGGCTTGAAATAATACCATTAAACGTCCAAAAAGTGGTGATGGGGTGGATTTCGAAATCTCGGTGAATTTTGCTAACCCTAAGTCATAAAAAATCCAATATGGATTCCTGTACCCATTCCAGGTACAACCGCTTCATAAATTCACGGACAGACAAACTTAGGCTATTATTATACAGGGGATTGAATTTGACACAGAATTAACGTAAACGTCAAAATGGCCACTTGACAAATCATTGGAAAAGCGTAGCCACTTAGTGGGGTTTCCCTCACTTTCAAAACTGTAATAAAGGCTACAATCAAGGTAAACCTCAAACACACTTAAAAATTTCACCGGCTGCATACAACTTGCAAAATCCTCCAAAAGTTGAACATCGTGACATTTCGGAAAAATAAACTGCAGCCAAACTATAATTATGCCCCTGTTCATTATGTGACATAATACTAAAATGATCCCAATTTTGTACCACATGAGTAACAATTTGTTTTCGAATGCCACTGCTAAAAGACTGTGTTTCAAACATAACATAAGAAAGCGATCGAAATAAACATGATCCATCCCCAACTATTGGAACGACAGTAAGGGGAACCCTTTTACCATTTATATTTAATAAATGTTGTTCCATTTTACAATCAGGCTGACTAAAAATTATTCGTATAAAACTTTACTCTCTTTGAATTTTCCTAACCCTGATTGATCAAGAGTTCAAAATGGATGTCTCTTTACATTCAAATTTCGGCGGTACAGTATAAAAAAAAATTACTTGGTTCGTTGGCGCCATCTATTGACTAATATATTAACTAAAAGGGTCATATTTATAATAAAAAGGAATAGTAAAATTTAAACTTTTGAAAATTCTTTGATAGAAAAATGTAAGTTTCTACATTATTATATTGAATAACATTTTTTTTTAAAACAATGTTTTATTTTTAAAAACCAGGCTGTTTACTTCCCATTATAGACAGCTTGAGGTATAAAGTTTATAATAGAAAACTAATAGCAAATATATTTTAAAAATTAAAAAAAAAAGATGAAAATAAAAAAAATTAAGTAAAAATAAAAATTAATTTTAAAAATTGTCAAAAATGTAAATAAAATATTAGAAATGAAGCAAACATTCTAAAGCTCATTTCTTAGCAAAAAATAATTTTATAAACTTAAAACGACAAAAAGTAACAAAAATGAAATTTAAAAATTTAAAATACAAGCAAAAAAAAAAATAAAAAATAAAAAATAAATAAAAAAAGGCGAAAATAGAAAATTAAATTAAAATATTGTCAAAAATGTAAATAAATACAAAAACTGTCCAAGATCATACAAAATCACTTGATTACTTTTAGTTAATATATTAGTAAATAGAGGCCGCAAGTGAGACTGTCTCGATCCACTCATAGATCTTTTGACCACTGCGGAATGTAATTGGTTTAAAGATGTGGGTTCAAGGAAAACCTTAGTTTAAAAATAATAAAAGAAATTTAAAAATAATAAAACAGCTTTAGGAAAAAGAATTTAAAAGAGAAAGCAAAAAATATAAAATGAATTAGACATATAGAAAAATTAGGTTGCGTCGGGGACAGAACCTTCAACTCGACTGTTACGAAAATGAAACGGGCAGAGACTTTAACCATCATGCCACGCTTTTACATGAAGGATGTCCTTATTAAAGCATTGACAATTGAACTAAAAGAGTATATAAATTTAAATATTACGCTTCGCCCTTGTCATCCTCCCTTGTCATCCTATTAAGAATGATTTTAGTATAAAAATTTATTTGATTTTACTTTAAACATGAACTGGTGAGAACTCTTTCTATTTACTGACCGTATGTTAGTTGCCAGCTTTAGATTATCTTGTCATATTACATGATAGGATGAAGAGCAGAGGTTTTAATATTGACAGTGATTATTTGGTGGTATATATGAATGGTATCGAAAATGATAAAATTAATCGCCTGCTTTTAACGGGAATAAGGCTTGAAATAATAGCATTAAACGCTAGAAAAGGGGGGAAGGCTTAAATTTCGAACTCGCTTTGAATTTTGCTAACCCTAACTCATAAAAAATTCAATATGGATGCCTGGATCCGTTCCAGGTACAACCGCTTCAAAAATTTGCCGACAGACACCTTAGGCTATTATTATATAGGGGATTAAATTAATTAATAGAAAAAAAAATATTTATCTTGTATACTATTATTTAATACATAAAACATACAATTCTTTATGAAAAATCTTATTTACTTGAAACAAGGATAAAAGCAATCTGGTAAAGTTCACATGTCAAATAATTTAGTTATGGTGTAATAATTCTTTCTGCTTTCTTATCTATTTTTTTCTGTAAACCTGAATCATTCACACACACACACACAGACATTTACACCAAGATAATCATTTAGTTTTTTAATTAATCTCTTTTAATACAATTCTATGAAATTGAAACTTGCCAAAATAAGTTTTCCAGAAGGTTACATACAGACAGGCACATAAATAGGAACAGATTTTAAAAGTACAGCCACCCCAATATAGTGCCACTGATACTAGTTTGGTAGTATATCAAATTATCCCTACAGTTTTTGTTAAAATGGAATAAAAGCACAGTTTCTTTTTTTATATTGCAGACACTTACAGGGTTTTACTCTTTTTCCAGAACAAAAAGACTTTCTAAGGATCAAAGTAACTAATTTATAAGGACCCATAAATACATGCATAACGCATAAACTCTATTTCCTGAAGAACATATTTTAATGATTATGAACCAGATAAGGAGTTTCAATAAATGCCCTACAATATTTCAGAATTAAGTTTTTAAAAATGCCTAAAATTTAATATAATATAAGATAAATCTATTTGACAAAAACTAATTTTGAAAAATGTACATCTAAATTTTTTTTAGTGATCAAATTAAAAATAAATTGTGAATAAAATACAATATTATAAACAATACTTTCTTGGCTTAAAAATATTATATTATATATATATATATATATATATATATATATATTATATTTGTGTGTGTGTGTATACTAGCTTATACCTGACGTTGCTGGGAAAGAAGAAAGTTTTATACTTTTCTTTTATATTCAATACAAGAAAAAATGAAACTTCCATAAGTAACTGAAATATCTACAAACCCAGCCCCAAGCTGCAGATTTTAATTAAATGAATAATTAAAACCTGCATGACTGTTAGCTATTATGAAAGGGCAGCTGACTTTATTACACCTTTTCAGTATATGAAAAATTATTTATTTGCCAAATAAGTTTTCTAGTTCATGACCATAAAAAGTACTAATAAACTAAAAGTATTTTCATAATTTTTTAAAGATATTAAGGAAAGGAATTTTGAATTACTATTTACTACAGTAATACACTGAAAATGTAAAAGAATGTTATGAACATTAACAAATATTTTATATATTCTTCATATATATATATATATATATATTCTTTGACCAGTACTTATTACCTGTACTGGCATTCTTAGAACCAGTTTTGGGCAAGTTTAACTCTGAACTTACAAAACCAGAAAGTTCGGAGAGTACAGCGAAAATGGATAGAAAATCATGTTACGATGGCGGATCACATCGATGGAGAAATTGATCAGGTTCCAATAATTTTAAAATGAAGGAGTTTTTAAGGGCCTTTGAGAAAAATTAAGTAGTTTTAAGGGCCCTTGGAAATGAAAGCTAAAATTAAGGAGTTATTAAGGACTTTTAAGGACTGTGGGAATCCTGCTTAGACACTACATAAACATATATGACAGAATTTTTCTATACTTTAATTTTTTTTCAGTATAAAAATTAAAAAATTTTACAAGTTTTTTATTTTTTCTATAAATGTTATTAGTTTTTAAGGCAAGCCATTCTTCTGATTTTATCTATTTCCTCTTTAAATGATTTAGAGTTTCAATTTTTAATGGCTAATACCTTCATCTCTCATCTCTTGGAAAACTACTATATTGTTGTCTATGTCCTGGACTGCTATGAAAGAATATAGCTCATCTGGTGTTTTAAAATTTTTTAATCAAATATGTTAAAACCTTAAAATGTTTTTTCAGTCTCACACAGTTATTATGTTGTTGCTTTGAAATTTTACAGAAGGAAATTTCTTTTAGTTCAGAGTGCCATTATAGAACATCCAATATGGTACAACTTAGTTTGAAAATGTTTAACCCTTTTGAAGGCTGTGGGAAGATTACTTTCCACCTATGTGATCTAATAAAATACACATATGGGAAGAGCAAAACCCATTATAATACATTGGCCTTGCTATTATAACTATGGGAAGACTGATTTCTGCTTCAATTTTGCACTGTAATCTATTTTTTGATCAATTGAACATGATTAACACTTCTTACTTGAAAGTTTGAAAATGTTGTGTGGCAAATAAATGGCCTACGAAAGGGTTAAAGGCATATACAGGGTATCTGCCAAAATAAAAATTTTCAAATCCATGACTTTTCATGACTTTCCCTGATTTAGCAGATCATTTTCCATGACTTTAAAAAGCTTTCGTTAAAGTATATATAAATAAAACTTCTAATGTACATACAAATAAAATATATGCTTTTAGAGAAATTACGGTAATTTTATCATAAAAAATTATAAACTTACTTTATAAGTGTTAATAAACCCACATACATAAAAATAAATTGTTGTATCTACATACCTATGTTTAATCATATAGCAATTTTTCAATCAAATGTTTTCAATTTGAATTCAGGGTACTTTAGTATTATTCAGGTGACCATGAGTAATAGCCAAATATAACCCTATAATGTTTATATACAATATCCCTAGAGATAAACTTATATTTTGTTCAAAAATCTTAACTAATTTTTATTAAAAATTAATTATTATTATATTAATAAAATTTTAATCTACAATTTAAGAAAAAAAAAAAAAGAATAATATACATTTTCCTACTCATTAAGCTTTCTTGGTAAACAAATTTTACTTGGCAATAGGGTCAATAGGGTAATACATAAATACCAAACTCAGTAACTTCAGCTAAATGAAAAGTAAAAATAGAATTAAATAATTCAATGCATTTTTTTTTTAATCGGTAGGTTAGCGGATCCATGACTTTTACTCATTTTACTTGAAAAATCAAGACTTTCCATGACAAAATTAATCCATTGTCTAAATCCATGATTTTCCATGACTTTCCAGATGCGCGGAAACCATGCATATACTACTGAGACAAAAGGATTCAAAGGGGGTACAGAGAAAGAAGGGTAGAAATAATTTTTAGAAAAAATACTTGACCAACACTCCTAATATTTAGTTAGCATTCTATTGAATTGTCACTTTAATGGGTTTTTAATGTTATAACTATAGGGAAGATACATTAGGAAGATGTTCATACACATATGTGGCAAAGTAGTGAGGTTGACATTAAATCAGGCTGGTGTTAAGTCAAGGTTTAATTGTATTTAGATATTAGATAATAAAAGATATCTATATTTCACCTTTACACTCTGAATATAATGTCTTTCATGTCGAGGAGGTGAAGCCAGTGGAGATTTAGGTTTTGTTACGACAGCTTCTTTAACAACTTTAGAATTTGAATCTGAAGGTGGTCCACTAGGTAAGATCATAATATCAGGAGTTGCCCCAGTAGCATGCAAACCTTCAGCTTTGATGGGAACCTATATAATAAAAATTATTACAATAAATTAATAAAATACATCTTAAACTTCTAATAAAATGGAACTTAATAGAATCTATAAAAAACAATAGTTTTAAATTGAAACAGTCAGATATTGAAAAAGTTAGGATCATTTAGGTTTCATGGGAATAAATGTATAACAACATAAGAGACATGTATACAGTCATTAACACTGCAAACATATTTTATAGGATTTAATAAAGATTTAAACAATATTTCTATTTTAATCATATTTCATATTCTATCATGCAGCATAAGCTTCCTTGCAGTTTTCCCAAAGATTTTCTGGAATGCAAATTTTCAGATTAAATCAGATGAGATTGTATCATTATTAAAAAAAAAAAAAATGTTTGATCAGTGAAACCTCCATCAAAAATATAAAAAAATTAAAGAATTCTTAACAAGATTAGCATACCTGATATAACTTGACAAATTTTATTTATAATATTAGAAGAGGAAAATTATTTAATACTAAGAATAGTATCATATATAAGTGGTTCTAAATGACTTGAACATTCATGCCAGCAGCAGGATCTAAATCTCCAAACTAGGGAACTAAAAGACAGCACTCTAGCTACTTGGCTCTCTTTAACCTCTTCACGACGGGCGAATCATATATGCATTTCGAACAGACGAATGTGAGCACCGGGCGGTTCACCCATGCATTCCTGCAGAGCTAGCCTTGTGAATGGGCAGTGCATATATGCATTTTCAGCTGGAACAATTTTTAATAACCACTAGTAGGCACTCTGTGTCCATTACATTTAAACTATACGTAGTTTTTGTATTTTGACCTTCAGATTGTTCATATTCTGGCTGTTTTTGGTATTTTGCTCATCAGCTGTGGCTGGGGAGGGGAAAACGTAATGTAAACAAACACAACTCGACTCTTTAACTTTCCACGTGATATATGCTTTGTCGCATCTGATAGCTCTCCGAACACTTTTTTTTGTTTGTTTGTTTTAGCTATGTGGGATCTTTTAGGGTTTTAGCGTCAGTTTTGTTACAGTTTTCATTGCTTTTGGATATATTTTGCACACTTCTCTCGTTATTTCGGAAAGCCTTGAATCCAGATTATTATGGCGAGAAAGCGTTATTTATCAGAGGATGAATATACTCGAATGATAAACGAACCACTTAGCGACATAGATGAAAGTGATGATTCAATCACTTTCCTACATGTATTGTCGATTACAACAAAAACATGGGTGGTGTAGACATAGGAGACAGAGTTATGACACACCATTCATGTTTTAGAAAGTCAGTGAAATGGTACAAAAATTATTCTTTGGGCTTATGGATATAACCATAATGAATTCCCACATTCTGCATGACAAAAAACATGGCACTAAAACACCGCTTCTCCAATTTAAGATGAAATTAATTGAGTAAATTTTGGAGAACTATGAAAATTATTGAGACGAAAAGCAGTTTACAGTAAGATCAGTACCAGCGGCTATCCGATTATCTATTAGGCATTTTCCTACCCTTAATATGAACAAAAAAGGGGAAAAAAGCTGTAGAAAGTGCATTGTTTGTTCACAAACCGTGCTAAAAAAAAGAAAAACACAACAAACATTTTATGCTTGCAAATAATGCAATGTAGGACTTTGCGTTTCTCCGTGCTTCGAGATTTTGAACACTCAGTCTTCATTTAAAATTTCATTATTTATTTTTTGTAAATAGCCCTTGTTGTATATATTTTTATTAATTTGAAAGTATATTAATCTGTTTTGCCAATTAAAATTTTGGAATAATTGAAACAGGACTTTCAAATATTATTTCTGCAGGTTAGCAAACTTTTTTTAATATATATTCATATAAATTGAAGGAAAAAATTATTAAAGTATAGTTTTAATGTTATAAGAGAGGTTAAGTAATAATCTAAAATGTTACCAAAAATTACAGTGGTAGGACTTAAACTTTATTATTTGAGATTTTTTTTCTAAATTTAGGTCTAGTGGAGGAAAACACCCATCCTGTAGTATAATACCTTTCACTACCGCTTTGTCCTGAGCACTCGTATTAAACAAAGGCGCCCCGTCGTGAAAAGGTTAAGTATGTTTACATTCAAATTTCAATTTTTGAACTTTATGACTTGAGTGCTGATGATATATCCACAATTTTATTTTATTTCAATTATCCATAGATTTAGAATGTGAAAGAGTGTGAAAAAATTTCATTGAAGTATACCTGTGAAATATCATTTGGCACTTCATTTGCATCAGATTCTTTTGATCCTTGTTTTTTGAGGGCATAATTTCTTGCATGACGAGCATGTGCTTTTAATTCCTTTGGATAAGGTGTAGGAGCTCTCACAAGTTTACTCTACAATGTAAACATAATTTTTATAAAAAAGGTATATAAAAACTTGGAGAAGATTAAAAAAATAAAAATAACAAACCTATTAAAGACAATAAAAGTATTACTTACAGGCTGGTCTTTTTCTGCATCAAAGGCAAATTTAATGATTTGTCTACCTTTCACAGAATCAGAAACTTCCACTTCTTCTACTTCAATCACTTCTGCAAAAATTGCAAGCAGAAAAAATAATTAACTAATTAACTAAAATCAGGAAACCAATTTTAGTGAAAAATAAACACAATGTAATCTTTAGTAAACTTTTATACATACATGTAATAACCTCATAACAAGAGTACTTTCAGGTCTTGAGATTTATCATGCATATATGCAACTTGTTTAGGAAAATGTTTTCAGGCACTTTCCAGGTTTAATTGGTTAGATTTAAGAGCTACAGTGAGTTTTATGGTACATAAAAAATAGACTGTAACCTGATTTAGAACCATGCCAAAAGTGGAATTTGAACCAGTATACTCTGGTACTAAAATGCAGCACTTTTCTGATTCAGCAGCTATCCATCTGGATAGAAACTTGCATCCTAGAATTCTAGCATTGAACAATAGCACTAAGAAATACCTCATGCCTTACACTTTAATTTTTGAACTATTTTAAATCTAGATTCAAGTATTAATTAAAAATAATTACAAAAATTTAAGCCACCAAAATGACTTTATATGAAATTTAATGCAGCAAACTATCTAATGCCACCAAGAAACATATCAATTTAGTTTTGAATGTAAATCAACAATTCTAACAAATACAAGTCTGTGAATGATATCCCATAAAATTTAACAGCAATGAAGTGTGGTATTATCCAGCAGTAACTAAGCAATAATTTTATTACCTTCATCAAGAGGTACTTGGGGCAACATAAAGCAAGTTAAAACTTTTTGTCCAGTTGCTCTGTCTGTATCTGACTGAAGAGGGATCAAAGGTTTATTCTGAAAGAAAACATATAAACATGTATTTGTTACATCATAAATGTATATATGTGTGTATATGTGTGTATATATATATAGATAGATAGATAGATATGCAACGATGTACAAACTAGACCCGCATTTTTAAGGGAAAACCCCTTTAAATTGCCCCTATTATTTTCCTCAGTCCAGATGTATTGGGCTGCCAAGTGTCCTGTTAAACTTCTATCAAGAATAAATACATCACTCGTCATGGATGACTGTAATTTTTATTTCATTTCATCAAAATTAGGACAAAATCCAGAGCAATCTGAACCAGATAGTGTCAGAATACTCTCTACATAAATCTTGCAATGCTAACCTTGAGCAAGAGAGAACAAAGTACCAAATGGGGTTTAAGTTTGGTGGAAAAATGCTGTGACAACAATTAATTTCTTTAAGAGAGTGACTTTTGACTACAGACATCTGCCAAAGTGTGGCATGCAAGATGACTATTATTGCTGATCATTACAGTTTTTTCCTGGGAGAGTTAATACTTTCTTATTAAGATGTTAGCACCATCATGTTTAGCTTTGAGATCCAAAGAATTTTGGGGTTCGGCTGAAAGAATGAAAAACTTCCTCATTCAAAATTTGATAGGCGGGAAAATAGGATTAATACAAAGAGGAGAAATTAAGATTATAAAAAAATGAATGGGGAAAAGGGTAGTTTTGGATATTTAGGGGCTTAGATATTGATATTATATATATATATATATATATATATATATATATATATATATATATATATATATATATATATATATATATAAGGGAGCATATGCATATAGATTTCTTCTTACATAAATGATTTATTATGCATTCCCTAACTAATGCACAGCAATTTTCTAATATTGTAGGATAAAATATTGTCAATATTAAAATACTATCATTTGTCCTTTCACAGGATACAAATCCTTTTAATTTTTTTAAAATTTAATTATTAAAATATTAATTAAAATTTTGAGAAAAAGGATAGCCTGAATTCAGCAAAGAACTATTTTTAAGAACCTTAAGAAACGTGCATCGAAATTTATTGATGATGAGATGCATTAGATGCACAATTATATGATACACGACTCAACAGAATACTGATTTATACAGAATACAAATTGAGTATTAAATACCTTGGCAACATTTGCATCGCAAAATTGCCACCAATGTAAAAAATTCATTATAAACATAAATTATTATTAAAAATATAATCATTAACAAAAACAAAAAGGATAATTTAACAAAAAGGATTTAACAAAAAGGATATTCTAAACTAAAGTGAAAACTATTACACAGAAACTTTAAAGATATACATATCAAAATATTTAGTCATTTTACTGTGATCCATGAACAAACATGTGAACACATGTGAAACAGACATGACACAAAATATTTTATTTATATTAATAATTTTCCAATTGCGAAACTAATTTATGTGATCATGCAATCAAAAAATAATTGAAAGGCTTTAGAAATTGAAATTACTTTCTAATTGTTAATCAGGAAAATCATTAATTGCACATTACTTATTATTAATTTCTTTCATAAGTAGATAAAAACATTTAGACTGCCTTTAACGCTCTATCCTAAACTGACAGTGAAGTTCAGTTCTTAAGTTCAATAAATTTCTTAAATGAACCTGTAAAACTCTTCCAAAAAGGCTTTTATATTTCATCATCATAGTTGACATCATCATATATTGACAGCCTGTTGTGGGCTTTTGCCTTCTTAAAAAGTTTTTCCCATCCTGCTCTGTTTTGTGCTTGAGACCTCCATCTTCTAATCTTTATGAGACCAAAGTCCGACTCCAGGCAGTCGATCCACCGTTATTTTGGTCTGCCCCTTGGTCGTTGTCCAAAAAGGACTGCATTAAAAACTTTTAAAGCAGCCCAATCAGCATCCATTCGCAATAGATATCCAGCCCATCTCATACTATTCAGTCTAATAAATTTGATGATGTCATCCTCTTTGTAAAGCTTGTCCAGTTCAAAGTTAAATCTTCTCCGCCAGGCTCCCCTGTCAAAAACACCACCAAAAATGGTCTGCAACGCTCTCCTTTCAAAGAGTGCAAGCATTTTTTCTTCTTTTGACGTAAGTGACCAAGTCTCAGAGGCATAAGTTAGCACTGGTCTTATAAGAGTTTTAACAACAGGATTTTCGTTCTTCTTTTAATTAAATGGCTCCCTAATTGACTGAGTCCACATAGACATTGGTTGGCTACATCAATTCTCTTCCTGATCTCGGGGCTGACTTTTATATTTACTAGAGGTCAATACTGTCAGCTTTAGGAACTTACAAAAAATTTAAAAAAAATCAAAACCTAGGTGAATAAATATACAGCTCAAAACACACTCTGAAGCAATTACCTGATTTTCTGACAGCCACAAAGCTTGCAGGTTAGGAAGTTTGGCTATAGTGAATGGCAAATACTGTAAAAGATTACCACTCAAGTTGATAACTTTTAATGCAGTAATGTGCCCAAGCTCATCAGGAATCTGTACTAGTTTGTTGTCCCGCAAAGACAATATTGTAAGCTTCAAGCAACTACCCACCTGAAACCAGATTAATGAAAATATGAAATTATCATTGAATAATAAAGATCAACTTATAAAACTACAATTTTCATACAAAAAACTAACACTATTTTAAACTATGAAAATGATTAAAATTAATTCTATACTTAATTTTATCAAATTAAAAGAAAAATACCTTACCTCGCATGGGAGTTCTTCCAATAAATTATCATCAGCAATTAATGTTCGGAGATTTCTAAGCAAACCAAGACTAGGGGGCAGGCTCTTTAAATTATTAGAGCTCAATACAAGTTCTTCCAAATTGCAGAGGCTATAAAAAAGTAATGGGCAAAATTCTGTAAATATATTGCATTTATATAGATGTACTAATGTATATTCATTATCAATATCAGGAACTATCCAACAGTGCATTTTATGATGCAAACTAAAAACATGAGTAGCTATTATTCAACTTATTTTACAGATGATTCCTTACCCTGGAAAAGTTTAAAAAGACAAAGATACGATACTTTTCTGGCTTGTGGATATATGATAAAGTGCCATTTTATATACTTTTTCTTTTAAAACATGCTAAAATTATTGAAACTTTTAATCTTTTTAATTTTATTCATCTTATAGAGTTATCTATATTATATGACACACATCTTTTCTAATTTCATTTTAGCGATCTATCTCCACCAATTTATTCTATTATTAAGAGCAACAACTTAACCATCTGTTAAATTAAAACTATTTAACATTTTATTTATATGTTTAATATTATTATATGTTTAATATTAATAATAATAATAATATTAATATTGTTATATGTTTAATATTATTATGGTTACCTTGTTCTACTTTAAATAATCTCAACAAAAACGCGGGTACTGTTCCACGTACTAAAACACTACTAAGTATTGAAAAATATAGCAGTTTTATTTCTTTAGTAAATATTCCTCTAGTTCATAAAAAATTTAATTTATATAAAATGTATATTATACCTTTAAAAAATGACTTGTTTTATTTTCAAAGATTTTTGTATTCTTAGTATGCAATATAATGCAAAAAACAATACCAATTTTGTAATATATATGTATGTATATATATATAGTATATATATGTATATATATATATATATATATATATATATATATATATATATATATATATATATATATATATATATATATATATATATAACCTTCATTTGAGAACTTCAATTTACTGAAGGCTAAGCTGAAATGGCTAGAAAACAATAATTAAAAATCAACAGCAGAAATTATTTTTTAAAGAGTTTGTTTTAAAACAAAGAGCATATAAAAATTTAATTCAGACTCCTGGTTAAACAATGTTTCACTTACTTTCCAATATTTTCAGGCACTGAAGTAATACGATTTTCATCCACTCTTAAAACAGAAAGTTTTCTTAAATTGGCTTGAAAAGAGAACAACACATTAATAAATAAATATGTGTAACATAAGAACAAAAGACAACATAAACTTTTCTAACAAATGTAGAACATGAAATGAACATATAAGCAAGCTATCCATTTTTTTCTCTACATGAATTTATACCTATTCTCCACACAGGGCTGAAAAATTTACTACTGCATTTACCATTGTTTGAAAATATATACCAACTGAGTTGTATTTCTTCTAAATTGGTAACCCCTGAAATTGCTTTTATTTCTGTATTACAGCCAATTAAGTAGAAAGCAATCTTATTTATACCTCAAAATAAATAAAACATTATGTTGAAAAAACAAACAAAAAATTGAATTACTAAATCAGTACATATCTGTGTACCCTGCATTATAGCCAATGATTGTTAGAGAATTATTCTTAATCTAAATAAAAAGCTTCTCTGTGTTTGTCTGTGCAGTGTAAAACTTTAGGCCATTTCCCAAACAGGGACCAAATTCACCACGTTTAATGTTTAGAACCCGGTGGAAGCAATGCATCAAAAATTATATCTCAGGCTCAATTAGTTACTTTAATTATTTTTTTATTTATTCTTAACTCTTAAAGCCTATTAGAGTTTTCAACAACACTAATATAATTTAATCACACAAAATCATAAAATGATCAGATAGTAAGACACATAGTAGTCCCTACATCTTGCAAATTTCATTACCTTTTACACTAATGTAAGTGATTCAAAAGTTGATGTTACTTGTATAATGCACCTACAGAATATATACAAATAAATTTGGAAACTTTAATTAAACAGCAGCAAGGGGCTTACATTTCTAGTATTAAGCTAAACTGTATTTTTAAACATTAATCTTAGGTTTGCTTTTCAGTCATTTATTCATTAGTAATATTTTGTAATGCATAAAAAATATTAAATATTGTATCTTTTAATTATAATATGTGAATTCTTCCTATGTGTTACAAATAACTAATTACTCCACCAAAGAAATATACTTTGCTCAGAAAGTCTTCATGAAAAAAGAAAATGTGAACGAAGAACACTTGACACATACGAACACAATTGAAGGCTTCAAGAGAATGTTGAATAAAGCATGTTGCAAAATGATCGGTTAAAACACACTTAATAACTTAATTTTTTTAATAACTCAATGGCATGCATAAAAAAAAATTCACATCTGTATACCTACCTGGGTAATGTGAGGTAATAATGATAGTATTTAATATTAGCGTTTTTATAAATAACTACTTTTAATATGAAAATCAATAGCATAAGGTGTCAAAACAACTTAATCCCTGATTAAGTTTTCTTAATTTAAGAAAGCAGGATAAAAGGAAAAAGTTGCTAAAGCATTTTTCAGTTTAAACAGACTAATATAACATATAATTAAAATACATGTTCCATTAAATGGCTTTTTATAATCTCCTGACTGAAAAGAGTATACCTTGATTTTTCCCATTAAGAAAAAGATGGTTAGAGTTTCCACTATAGTTACAGTATTTTCTTGGAAGTACAACAGTATCTGCTTTTTAACATTTCTAAAAGTTAATAAAATATCTCTTCATAAAAGTGTTTATTTGCATAAATTTTTCTAAGATTCAAAATCTCATACAAATAATTATACAGCTATGTATTTGATGGGGAATGGCACAGAATAAATTTTAAAAATAATAAATTTCTTGAATTAAATGAATAAAAACTGAACAATTTTTTTTTTTAAAGTTACTTTTAGATGAATCTAGGCAAGATCCAATGAGACTTCATGTATGAATTTGTATGAAACTTCTTATTCTGGGAATCTACCTTTCAGTATTATGCCTTCGAAAGTCAGACAGATACATTACTTTATAAATATAGATGTTCAACAAAGTAAATACCCACAGTCATAAATTAGTCATATATAAAAAAAAACTGTTTAAAGTTTTTCAATACTCTTTTATATTAACAACCATTATCTAAATTTTATGTACAGTTATTAAAAATCTTAAAACAATTTTTATTCATTGCCTTTTACAGAAGACTTGATATAATATAAAATACAATTAACTACTTACCAATACCATCTGGAAGTACTTTGATGCGATTAGAAGACAAGGTTAAATCACACAAGCTGATGCAACCTTCAATCTCATCTGCAACTTCATAAATTTCATTTTTGCTTGCGTCTAAATAAGCTAATTTTTTTAAACCTCCCAGAAACTACAAAAGAAAAAGAAAAATAATTAACTTGACATCTAATTAAATTGAGTTTAATTAATTCATGGTTTGTGTTGGGAAATCTCAACTTATCCCCATTTATTCTTACAGTTCCGCGATGTTTGAAACCAATAAACGCCAGTTAACGAGATACATTCAAGCAATCAAGTTTTACGTGCGTGTTTTAGGGGAGGCGTGGCAGAGTTTGCTGTGAACGTTATGCTGCACTTGAGTGGCATCAGATTTTGCGAATGTGATTTTGAGATATAAGTGGGTAGCCAAGGAGGCTGCTCGCAGTTGACTATCAGCTGCACTTGGCCGCGGCAGTTGTTGATCGCGGTTTGGCAGTCCACCACGTCGGCGTTCGCATTGTATGAGCTTTGGAATTACGAAGTACAAAATAACTAGCTTATTTTTTGTAAATAGAAATTTTTTTTCTTTTTTAAGATTGCAAGTTGCAATAAAGAAGTTTGTTGTTTTTTTTTAAAGATGCACTCGTCTTATTATTTTAACCATTCTTACATGGACACTCTGCTCAAGGGGGAACTTTTTTTTTATTTTCAATATCACCCCCAACAGTTTGCTATACTGGTAACAATTATAAAATATTAAATCCTGATAAATGTTTTAAATGTTTATTATTTAACATTATCAGTCATAATAGTTTGCTTGAATACAAATGAATCTCCCTTTAAGAAAGTTTTTACAAAAATTTATCATATGACACTTTGGACATACACTTGATAACAAATCCTTGTCAAAAATAATACTTTCTTGCACTGAAAGCATGAAATGCATATTTAGACTAAACCTGTTACAGGCTAATATATGAATCTTAATAATAATACACTGACATAAAATTTAATCATAGTTACAAAAAATTCTTACTTTTAGGGTAGATGTTTAAATCTACAATGTGATTGCTTATATTGAATACTATTATATTATTTATGTACTGAAAAAGATCAAAATGCCCATTACTTACATTATTTAATTCATAATATATATATAAATATATGTCGTATCCAGTGGTAAGCGAATAGAAGAAGCAGTCTTGTTAAATATCTTTATTAAAATTATAGTTTTCCTTTTAGGCATCACCTGCGCCATTTTCATTTCTTTGTGGTGGAGACATGCAGGGATAATGCTGACAACTCTACATCTCCGCACCAACTAACTCTTATCACTTTGTTTACTCATCAAATTCCGATGAATAACCAGTTGCTTGACCAAATTATGCTAAAAGATTACACTAGTGTGGTTTTTTTCATTTGTTTTGTTGTTACGAAAGAGTTCCCTTTTAAATCGTTCACAACTTGCTTAATTTTTCCAAATCATCCCTTTTTAGGACTGACTGACTGACCAACCGATTTAGGTATAACAAACCAGACACAAGAAATTGTAACTTGCTTATTTATATTTTGACTTCAAAAGCAGAAAAAAAAATTTAAGCATGTGATGCATAAAAGCCTTTAATACTTTATGTGAGATTGTAATTGGATGAACTCCATGTGAGGTTTTCAATTTTATTAACTCCATAATATAACAAATAGTTATTTCTTAATAAAACATTAATAATAAAGAAATATGCTTACTGGTGGAAGACAATTGAGATTATTATTATCACACCATAGTTCAACCAATCTAGGCAAGTTCCCAATGACTTCTGGCTGAAATTAAAAATAATTAACTCTTCTGATATTTATGAAATTTTTTCATGTGTATATATGATATAAAAGCCTAAAAATTAACAGCTCTACTTAGGAGCCAAACTTCACTGTTAACCATTATTAATAAATAAAATAAAAATTATGTGGACAACACTGGACTTCCTTGATTGTCTATCCTTGTTTGTTGTGTCAGTTTTTGCAAGACATATGTATCTACAGACAATAAAAAATGGAGATGCATAACTAGATATTTTTTTTTATATTACACTCGTCTGAATTCTTTTGAGCATACGACTGTACAAAACAAACTTGTCTGTCCAATACAGGCAAGAAATTGCCCCATTAGATGGGAAAGTCAAAAAGGAACCCGAAGAAATAACATCCTGTAGGGCAGGACAAGAAGAAAGGTGATCTCCATGCACTGGGGCTGAAGCACAAAGAACACAGTTCGGTGAATCAGCAAGACCAACTTTGTACAGATGGACCTGAAGAAAATCATGTCCAGTCTCAAGGCGGAAACAGGCAACACCAATAGCACTGGGCAAGGTGCCACATATTTTCCAATCTAAGAAAGACCATTTTTTTTCGAAAGCAATATCCCTATAATGGCATAGTCGAGCCTTACAAACATGTTCACAAATGTCCCGCTTAACATTTCTTAGAGAGGCACAAGCTATGGGTTAGTGCAGAAAACAGCCCTCTTTAGCAAATGCGTCCACATGCTCATTCCCAGGCACATCACAGTGGCTAGGGATCCATTGCAGAATTACCTCCTTCCCTGATTCAATCAAGGAACTAGCTAACTTTTTACACTTGAATTCAATGAGATTAAGTACCCAAGTATAGTTAGTTATTGTATGGATGGCAGCCATAGAATCCACAAACAGAACAATTTTTTCTTTATCTGTATTTTCAATCGCTCTAATAACCATACAAATTGCATACAATTCTGCATCGAGGTTATCACGGTAATGTCCAACTGTCTCTCTCATTTGAAAAATTTGCGAAAATACAAAATTTCAACATTCAACAACTAATCTGTTTTTAGTTATGCAAAATACAAATGCATATACGTATGTCACAATGAAATGAGTCAAAATATGTTCAAGGATAGTCAAAATAAAAATTTAAAGCTTCAAAAATAAATTTTCCTTGAACCTACGTACAGAAGGAACATTGAAACTTGTCAAAAAAATTATTCAAGTATAGACAAAATGAGTTATTCTGTTGAAATATGAACAATTTTTCACAATTACAATTCCTTCACTTTGTTTAAAAAAAGAGTGAGAGAGAGAAAATTAATAAAATTTTTTTTTTTTTAAAGATGTGTTGAGTGAGAATGTTGCTTTAAAAATACTAAAAACTTTAAGAAGACGAATGGATTTTAAAAAGCACAGTAAGAAAAAATATATTTCACATATACTGTTAAAACACAAAGCTACAACAAACAATACTGAATAAAATGCAATCTCCTCTCTCCTGATTTGATTTTACTCTTAATAAAATAACAGTTGTAAATTTACATCAGAATTATTGGCAAATCAGCTTAAATTAAAAAAAAAAATTAATACCTTATTTAACAATACATCTACAAATGTTATCAGCAACTATCAATACATTAAAACTTTCTGAAACAAAATAAAATGACATTCACGGTTGATTTCAAACTGTAGTTCATTATATGAAAACTTGTGATACCAATCTTTATACATTAAAGACATGAAATGGTAATAAAAATATAAAATAAATCTAGTAGACCCTAATCCTTAAATTATGCTCGACAAAAGCTCCAATAAGTTCAAAAATCTTACATAATATAAACATTAAAAAATACAAAGGTATTTTCAATTTCCATTAGAATATATATAGAAAAAAAAAACATTTATAATTTCTCTAAATAAATCAGTTACCAAGTCAGAAAAATCATTTTGACCAATATCTAATCTACTGAGCTCAGTGAGTCTTGCCATTGATTTTGGAAGAAGCTTTAGATGGTTTTCCCTTAATTCCAGAATTTTTAGCCGGGACAACCTGTAATTAAAAAAAAACCCTCTTGAATTTTCAAGCACTATTAATTTAAATTATAAGACATAAAACACTTTTGATTTATCTTGTATTATTTAGTATATCTGATTCAATGATAATGTGCAATAAGCAATGAAACTATTCAGGGGGGGGGGGAATGGGAGCTTGTTTTCACCACCAAATGTAACAAGAACTAAGAAGGTATAAAGTGAAAATGAAAAAAATTATTCTAT
>JAGEOH010000713.1:25000-31191 GCA_032207245.1 Pardosa pseudoannulata | reverse complement strand
GTTGTTTATTGGCTGTTGTAAACCTGAAAACGTATGGTATTGCTCTATTAGTGGCATTAAAAAATGGAGTGTGTGTGTATGTATAAAACAATGATAGATCTGACAGAGTTATTCGATTATTATTTCTGATTAGTCTATAATATATTTCGCATCATTTTAAAAGGGTTTTATGAAATAATTTATGCAAAAAATTTTTGTTAATCTATCAGCGTCATTCTAACATGGGAAATCCCATGCATTACAAAATACTTGTTTGGTTCAGTATTTAATAGAATTTTATCGGACTACTATAGCGATGCTAGGAATGTCAAAAATTATTCCATCTTTCTACTTTTTAAAAAGCAGTTGAAACAGTCTTTTCAGGACTACGCGGTTTGGTAAGATCATGTAAAGTGTGACACACGGCTGTCCGTCACCTGTCCAGTTTCCGATTGAAAATAAGTCACTCGACTAGTCACAGAAAAATTAAATTGAACCCATTCATGCTCTGTGTTTGATCTTCGTAGTTGGCGCTGCGAGATCACGTGTCTTCAAAAAATGGTTTAAAAAAGTATATTTCTTTGATAATAACAATCTAAAAATAATATTCTTGGCATAGTCGAGTGATCAATTACTAAGAATATCGCCCGAAAAAATAGATCGCCAAAGCACGCCTTAGACATTGCACTGCAGAAAATATTTAGCGATATCAACTGAGTAATAGAAACATACTTATAATTAATTGAAATACACTTTCGAAATACCATATTAATCTTTTGTATGACACAGGAGAGGAAATGATTTATTAGTATTAGAAAAGGATTGGGGCCATTTTCCTTCTAAATAGGGGTGCCTTCAATAATTAATCCCCTCTATAACAATAGCCTAAGTTATCTGCACGTCTGTCCTCCATTTTATGAATCGATTGGATCCGCAATGGATAGAGGCATCCATAGTTAGAAAAATTCAAAGAGAGTCATGTTTATCTTCCCCTAAACTATCGATCCGATTCTAAAATAAATTGGTATAAATATGCTTCATATCACTGCGAAAAATACTGCCTTCTTTAAAGCGATCAAAATCCCATCCCCTCTTTTCGAGCTTTTAAGGCCCTTATTTCAACTCCTATTTTCCCCGGTTAAGAGCAGGCGATTCAATTCATCCATTTATCCACACAATAAATAGGTAAACATAACATTTTTCTAGCATTATGACGTCACTTCTTTAACCATCTCATTGAATCATTTCTTATTTTAAATTATTTAAATTATGCCTTATTTTCATAGGTTTTATCATTGAACTTAGATATTGACGTAAATACGGCAATTTGTCGCAACGTCACGACCTACTATAATGCCCTTCCCATTCATTTTCATGTTTACAACACCCAACAAACAAACAATAAACTGCCCTTCGGTTTGAAACTAAAGCCAGAATTGTCATAAGTCGAGAATTTGCCCTACTGCGTGAAATCGCCTTATAATTTTCTTTTCTATTTGTTTTCAATAACAGATTAGGTACATGTGTGATCATTTTAAATTGGGTCATCGATTATTTTTTGTTACGAGATAGTTCTCAGCCAAAAAACAAACAATTTTTTTACCTGCCTGTACTTTACAATTTTGGAAAATTAAAATATTTACTGATCCCGTCATGTGACGTGCTATATGCTAGTAGTACTTAATTCAATAAAAATGGAATTAAGCGCTACTAACAAGGGATAAGTAAAAAATTTGTTAGATCTTCCCCTTTCACTTGCATTAAAGAAGCAATCCTTACACATATATAGCTCGATGGTTATGTAGGGTTTCTAACTATCTATAAGTATTCCAGCATACATTCATGTCGTGACGTCATCCACAGCGAGCCACGGTGGAGGACCTCAGATCCTTGATCAGGAATTGATCGAGGAACATTACAAAACCCACTCCCACTCTGTCCGCTACACAATTTATTGTTCATTAACTTAAATTCCTTCTTCATTTGAAGCATAAAAGGTTCTTCTTATATTTTTATTACTACTTTTATCTATAGTACTTGTTCTAAAACTATACTTGGAACCTTACTTACCCAGACTGAAGGCTGGGTGCGAAAAAGCTAGTATAAGTATTAATATCTACGTGCAAGACACAAGACAAACGGTTTGCAATAGTGTCTAGGGAAAACACACACATACAAATACACAATTACACACATATATATTTTTTTATTTATTTATATATAATATACAAGTATATACACACTTGGGTCACAGTTATATATTTCTTTACATTCCGAATGATGGAACAATAACAACATTCAAACACTAATAACGCAATGATGGCAACAATGAACACGAACAACGAAAAGAAATTACGGTTGAGGTGGGTGGCAACACGAGACCTGTTCCATTTTTGAATTCATTCTTTAATCAAACTTCTGATTTGAAGGTTGCATTAAAGCGAATCTGCGATTTAAAACTCTGTGATAGATTTAAAAACTTTTTGCCATTCGATATTGAAAATCCTGTAAGAACTGAAAACACAAAAATGAAGTGGGGTAACTTAAAATTCTTGTAAGTTGGATAGAGTTTTGAAATTTTATATTATTTTTTTAGATCTTAGAAATGATGAAGGGTTTTAGGTATAAATGGTCGATATTAGCATCTTACGTGCAGTGGGAAAAAATTTCTCAATTTTATTATCAGAATGTAGGTATTGTAATGTATTTCACCCGAATTATTATATGGCTGTACAATTTTCATAAACGTTTTTTGCGTGATAAAATGACGCACCTTAAAAATTACTAAGCCTTTTAAATCCTCTTACACTGTTTCAATCTAAAATAATTACACAACTGAAGAAATGAAAAAATATAAAATGGTAAATAAGAATTTACAATTGAAAGGTAGGAAAAAAATTGAAATTCCAGGAATATTGCGAAGATTTCGAGTAGAAACTATGTAAGCTTTTCCTAGGTTTAACAGGATAAGCATTCAGTTTAACATTGCGTGAAAGACATCTAAAGAACATTCTGTAAGTGAAATTGATGTTTAACGCTTTGACATACTCATCTCGGGGCTAAGTACACTGGCTAAGTCTGAGACGTCAAAATCTGTCTCCGACAAAAGTCGTGCAACGTTATATTAAATCATAATTTTATACTGTTAATTAATTATTGTACATTAGTATCCTAAAGGTCTTAAAATGTTTCATAGCAATGTAAATTAAAAAATAAAACGATCTTTTTCCCAGCTTGAACGAAATTGGGAACAGATGCATTAAAGATGCCGGTCAAGTCAGCCACTTTTTTTATTTTTTTTTTTATTTATTTATTATTTTTTTTTTACCAACAGAAGGGACTACTTAAGATTTGGGTTCCCGTTGGCAAATTTGGCGAAAATATTGGCGATATTTACTAAAACAAAAAGGTAATCCATCCAAACATTGTATTCCTTGCTTTTCCTGGCGACTTTAATGAATGAACAGTGTGTCATCGTCATAGAATTATATACTCTTAGTTAATTCAAGAAAACTACTTGATAATCGGACATTTATAATTATGGGCAATGAATCCCTTAACAGTTTACAAACGCAACAGCTCCAAATTATTAAAAACATGCCATAGTGAATGTTAATGGTTTGTTATATACAATTGTTTAAGCATTGCGCACTTTTTATATATAAGAAAAGAGTTACACAAGGAGAGTTGGAAGCAAATATCATAAAAATTATACTATTGATACAGATTGTTTAAACACGGTGAGATCAGGAAAAAGTGTTAGGCGACCATACTGGAACCATGATCGCCAAGTTGGCGGGGGAACCCAGTTCTTTAGTCAAGCGTAAGAATATCCTGATACTTTTTAACAATTAAGAAAAAGTAAAAACCGAAACAACTACACTCACCATAACTAAATTACTAAATCCAAAAAAAGGATAAGAACAACAATAACAAAATACAACCTGACCTTGGCGACACCAGCAGTCTGGAAACGAAAAGAACAGCTAACATGCGAATTTCTCGAATAGAGCAGGGTATTGACGTTAGAAATCACGTACCCCAATGGGGTGAAAGAACACGTCGGAGTTGCCATATGCCATCATCAATGTCAGGGCAAACACATCGCCTCATAAAGCTGCCTAATAAGGCGAAAAAAACACGAGTCTACAATGCATCTGTAGCCAAAAATGGTTCAGATGAGACAATACTGAATTAGTACTTTTCGGTCCCATCGGAGTCAGTTTCACTTGTATGTTCAGGAGTGAGTGACATCTTTTTCTATTAGGAAAATAACATAACCAAAGGTATGTATAAAACAAATATCGCCAACTACGCCCTTTTGTATACCTACGTCTAAATTAAAGTAAAGAAAAAGGTATTCAATACTTTTAAATTGATGTTCAAGAAAATTAATTTTTTTTAACATTTGAAGAATAAAAAGAGATTGTTACGTTCCTAAGATATTTATTATTACTTTTTTAAAATAGGTTTGGCCGCTATGATCCTGTGAGAAAAGCTGAATACGAAAATCTTCATGATCAAAGAAAACGTCAAAAAATTATGACGTAAGTATTGAATATTTATCACTGGTTATCAGGTTTAAAATTCTTGAATACACAACCTTTTCTCATATTAAGTATTTCAACATTTAATATTCATTTATTTAATAGTACTTCTTAGTGACAAATATTGAACTACGAATTAAACTTTTAAGTTTTCATCTCTTGTATCACACATATTAAGCTTTACTGACCATTTATTTAACAACTGATACATTCAACGGAAAAAAAAATTCATAAATTTTGTGAGCAGCTCTAATCAAATTAACTATTGTTTTAGATAATAAATGATAAAATATAAAATGAGTAACAATAAAATTTTGTCATAGGAATAAAAAGAGAAAGAATCCAAGATTAAGGGGTAGAATCAAAAACCTCATTCATTTCCTCCAAAAAAATTCAATTTAATTTAGCATTTTCAACAGATATTTCTTTTAGTTTCATCAGCATTAAAAATATCTACACCGGAAACCTTTCTTTAAAATTGAATAAACCCAAAGAGTAGACATAACTGAAAGAAGCAACCACTTACGTTGAAAGTTGGGAAATGTATGCATGATGAACGTAGATATTATAAAGAAATAAAAATTTTTAAAAATGAGTTATGTTCTTAGCATAATATCGATATTACATCACGAGAATGACAGTAAGCACGATGCAAATGGCGGAAATAAAAATGAAACGCTTGTCATTGGAAATATTTCTTAAATATGTTCACGAGAAATATCACTTGGGAGGTGAAATAGCATGTAATTAAAGAAACGAGTGAGTTTTACAAACATCAGGAAAAGAAAAGCACATTTACTAATACTTGCATAGTATGGCGGGAAAAGATTTTGAAGCGAATAAATTCATATAAAAAAATACATAAATAGTTTTTCTCACGATCAGTAAAAATATATAAGTAGGGAAATATATAATGCACTTTTCAAAAAAATGGTATGAGGCTAGGGTCGTCCAGAAAGTAAATTTTCCACAGCTCAGGAAAGGAAACGAAACATAATTACCAAGAAAGATTAATTGGAAACGCTACAGCAGTATTTCAGCCATTTCTTAATATAAACCATCGTTGTCTTCCTTATTAAAATGAAGATAAGGTGTCGCAATCTGTATCTCTTTGTATTTTGGAAAAGGACGACCAGACAAAAGATTCCTGGGTTGGGAGAACAGGTAAACGTTCTGCCAAATGCGAAACTGCTCAACAAGTTCGCTATCGAATACGAACGCTTTGTAAATGGAACTTTCTTGCGTCCAGAAATTTTATCAGAGACTTCGCCCCACACAGTCTCCTACAGAACTGAGAGCTGTCGTCCTCAAGCACTGCTGCGACCGATACTGGTGTAAACGTTTGGAGAGATAGCCAAACCTACAAACAACCCGGGATGAGCATTCCTGTCTTCCATCTTTTGCAGCGATGTGGGAAATGGAGTCTCTAATATTCAATTTAGAACTATTCTACTGGAATAACGAAAATACTTACTTTCTTCTTTTACTTTTTATCTGTATTTAACCCTTCGGGGATTCGAATTAAGGGATTTTCCTCTACCCAAAGTAATAGTGCCGAAGTCCGGGAAAAGACAACGAGATTACGCAATACTAGACCAATTTAGTTCTTTTTAAAATTATGGATATGTGGTGTATATATATATATATATATATATATATATATAT